>NTHP01000409.1:208002-218968 GCA_003416845.1 Oplegnathus fasciatus | reverse complement strand
GAGTTCTAAGTTGTTTTGTCCACACCAGGTCATCAGATGGTCAATCTCCCAATGAGCTCAATGAGAGTGGTGTCATCCGTGAACTTCAGGAGCTTGACGTGACTGATGACTGGAGGTGCAGCTAGCGACCAATGTTAGCTGGGGAAGAAACTTCAGCTAATGTTAGCTAGACATATGGAACCAGATATATTTCTCAGGAGTTAGTCAAGTCAAGTCAAGTCAATTTTATTTATATAGCCCAATATCACAAATCACAATTTGCCTCAAGGGGCTTTACAATCTGTACAGCATACGACACCCTCTGTCCTTAGACCCTCGAGTCGGATGAGAAAAAACTCCCCCCAAAAAACCCTTTAACAGGGAAAAAAAATGGAAGAAACCATAAGGAAGAGCAACAGAGGAGGGATCCCTCTCCCAGGACGGACAGACATGCAATAGATGTCGACTTAGTGGAGACCAAACTAGAGCTAAAAGGAGAGTGAATGGGTGACTTACATTTGTCAGGTGGACATAAACACCAAATCCAAATGAATGCTAATGTTGCTAATGTTTTACAACTTTGGCCTCATTGTTTTAGTTTTGGATAGTATAACAGTACAATGTACTCACCACTGTCATCGTAGAGATAGCTGATATGAACGGTTTGCTGGAAACAAGCCTCAGAGGTGTTGAACCTTAAAGCCAAATATCAAAGGAATTAATTTGAACATGAAAAAGTATTTCCCCCAAAATTCTCTGTGACTGGTTTTGCATTGCAGAGCTACTTGCATGTTGGCTTAGATGCATCCTGGTGTTAATTAAGGGTCCCAGTAATCCATGTCATTGAGTCTACATGTAAAAGCTTGCACAGTACCTGGACCTGACATGACTAAGTGGAATGGAGCCATTCTTAAAGTTTACATCTGCATTTAACATGTCCTTTGGGAGAAATATTAATGCAGTCATAAATAGTAGTAAATAATGGATCCAAGAAATACACTTTCTTGGATCCATTAGACTGTTACACAATGTTTAAACTATGACCCAGGTTGGAAAATACCAGAACATTCCTTTAATAGACAGTGTGAACCTTATTACATAGGCACTTACTAAAGACATTAATCAGCCAAGACACAATTTTGCTGTACATTTCCTTTATTATCTTTTGTAGTGATTTACGAGCTTCCTCTGAAAAAACTGGTCAGACTCTACTGCCTGCAGTAACAAGGATTGTTACTTGTTTAAATTGTTGTTTAATACTGTTTAATTTCATTAGAAATTGTATTTATTGGCGGTAGAGTGATATAATTAGAATGTGAAACAGCTGTCTGCTATGCACAAATAAATCACAAGTTACAGTGCTTTTATGCATAGATTAGATTTATCATCATTTATGTACTTGTTGCAGTCTGTACTTACAATATACAGCATGATAGGTACCCCTGCGTTGCAAAGTATGTTTTTTCAATTTTAATAATACTAAAAAACAAAGTTGTATGATTTTAGACGTTTTAAGTCATTTTAGTAAAATCATTTAGAATTCAACTGTCCATAATTAACCACTTTACCTGAACACATGAAAGATGTTGGATTAACATTAGACTTAATACTGGGTTTATTTTACTGTTGCCTTCTCACTGAAATGACCTGAAGGCAGTAAGGTAGTAACCTGAAAAGGCCTCACGTGCATGCATGCATATACACTTCAGCCCTTTAACCTCTCACAATAAAGATAATGGAATCAGTGAACTCACGTTAGCTCTTTAAATTACATTTGACCTATGTAAAGAAAGAAGCAATGAAGGTGCTTCCGGGCCATGTGATAGTGGATTATATTGCTGTATTCTTTTTTACATTTGTCACTTTTGTCTTTGTGTTGTGAACTTCCTGTTGTAATAATTTATTTGATTTGATCCTTATTTGCATATCTGAATGTAATGGAGGAAGTCTTTTCACTTTTCACCAGGCACGTGAAGGCTCGTCATCTTGGACTTCATTAAGGCACATTGACTAATTGGATTAAAGACCGAGTCGTACAGTTTTTAACAAGGGATCGGCACGTGAAAAATTAAGCAATAAGAACCAAAATGTCTTAAACTTCCAGCGAACAACAGCAACTCTGCCCAGTAGTTGCTGTTGTTTCCCGAGATAATTGAGGGTTAACTTTGCACAACGACATGCAACCGAACCAGCGGCAGCCGTCCTGCTCACTCTGTTCAAACACTGTTGAACTTGAGCACAATACTGACAAATAGAGCTTACATAAACTTCAGACTGGAACGTACCTGTTACTGCGGAATAACTCCCATTGAGCAAACCCGTCAAACAAAAGCACTCGTTATATAACCAGCACAGAAATGACACGAATGTGCTGAGCAAAGTTCTGCTCTTGTTTGAATGATCACTGGGAGAACTTTACTGGTGAAGAATTAAAAATGGAAATTTACACAGGAAATTGAACCTCCAAGTTTGGCAGTGCCTTGCTCCCAATCACCCACTGTTTCCTGGATAATAACCACATCTGTGTTTTGCTGTGGTTTGACAGACAAGCAGCACATGGGGGGTGAATGCTCAGACCCAGTGTATGTGTTTTTGTTCAATCCAACATCTGTCTGCTTGATTTAGACCAAAAAGAAGTTCTCATCTGTTAGAGGCAGAGAGCACAGACCCTGACAAAGACCCTTCACCTCTTACAAATGGATGTTTATCCAGATGGGTGTTATTTTGACCATGAGAGCAAAGACAGTCTAAGAATAGCCTCCAACACTAATAACTAAAGAAGAAAAGCTTGAATTGACCTTCAAGTGAAAGTTGATGCTCTTCAATAAGAAAGCTTAATGAAACCAACATGCCACCGCAACAGAGTCAACAGATCTCCCAGCATGCACTTCTGACTCCATAATTGTGGTCTAGAGGAGACTTCGGCGTGCATAAATAATGTACTTAAATAATAAGAGCTTCCCCTGTACATGTTGGTCAATTCTTTTATGTTCAGTGAAAAGTGATTTATTAACTGCCTTTTTAAAAAACTTTTATCTTCCCAGAGTGGGTTTGTCGAGCACACATACTCCTTTTCAATAAGACCACGCCTCACACTCGCACAGGTACACACACATATATATGTCTCAGGATATGATGGCAATTATGTTTATACACTGCTAATTTGCATTTTGAGAGAAACATAATGACACCTGAGTTACATTTTATATGAACATAATAAATGTTATAAATGTTATAAATAAAATAATAAGGCAGAATGTATCTGCCAAGTGTTTGTACAGAAAGTATCTTCAAAATGTCCACTGGCAACCTATTTCATTTGTTTTCCTTACAATATCCTCTCGTAGCAACTAAAGCATGATTACAGTTTTTTATGGTTATGTTTAGGTATTCACAGCTTTTGGTTAAGGTTGGGTAAGTCAACCCTCCACCAGAGCAAGTTGTTGCCTAAATAACACGCAGGACTCAAGTGCTGGCTGAACATGATCCAGGCAGCGATTACATTTGTTACCACAATGTCATTCTGATGACAATTTAGTAAAATATAAAAGTAATTTCTACAAGACGGGGTTGATAGAAGAGTAACCAGAGTCATGTCAAACGCATCGGCTCGAACGTCCCTCCAAGTGGGTCAGCAGGTCAGCTGAGAGCCTGGCCTTCTTTACTACAAGCTTATTAAAGAGTTGCTTCTTGTGTCTGTTTCTTTGAAATGTATCAAACAGATTCAAAACTGGGACAAAGCTTAGTCGCCATTTTACAACAGTTTACATAGTCTTACAGTGGGGGGGGCTCTTGTTAAAGATTTTATAGCATATGGTCGAAATCCTTGTGTTGACATCATCTATTCCCTTGTTTTGGCAGCTAAAGCAGCTGCCATACTTCCAGGAGTTCACATAAGGAGTCAAAAATACGAATTTAATTTATCGCACATGAGCATGCATGTGCTGCACCATGTAGAAAGGAACCTGTGGCTCCGTTATCAGGAATAATCACTAACTTCTCTCAGCATGCAGAAATGTCTTTGCCCTTTCACACTGTGAAGACCAAGATGAGGAAACCGACAGGTTCCTTCTTATCTCGAAGGAGTCAGATTTGGGTTAAAGTGTGCTTGCAAACATGATTTATGACATATTTTACTCCACATACACCTCAAGTGGGAGGGGTTCGCTGCAAGACTGACAGTTTACAGAACTACAGGAAATGATTACAAGTCTATTCAGTTTTCTTTGTTTTCTGAATCGTCCTGATGTGTTAAATCCCACCAATCTGTCACTCCTGGTAGACTAAATCAAATGCTGAAAACAATTTTCTGCTTCAAACTGACAATTGAAGATTTTTTGGTCAATTTGGCCAATGGTCTGATTTACTTCACTTTATTGTCAGCTGTTTTACTCACTTTTTATGAGTGACAATTTGGAGAGTGTAGTTTCAAAATGATGTTGTGATAATATTGTAAATTTTGTTTCCAGAATGAGATTGTAACCACTACAACAAGATTGCTGTTGTAAGTCTTCAGCTATCTTGATCCCCTTTATCTTAAAAAAGTGACATTTTAGAGTGAACAGTGTATTGCGCCTGCGTCATTTCTGAAAGAATCTTAACACTTGTCACATTGTCAGGTTTTTAAACTGTCCCACTCAGGGTGTCTAGCCGTGACAAGTAGTTAGCATTCCTGTTCGTGAATCCTCTGAGCCCTCCTGTGTGCCCCTCACGCCAGGACCACAACACAATACAGCAAGGCCTTGACATAATTTCCCGATTCTTCCGCTTCTCTGCTCCAGCTTTTAATTTCTGAGGCTTGTTACATAAGGTCTTATGCAATGTGTTTTTCCGACGTCTATTTTTCCGGCCCCTGCTCGTTAATGGGTCTGGGGGCAGGTTTTTGGTGGTTGAGGCTGCTGTTGACATTCACATGCTCATGAAAGGAGCCCCCCGCTCCTCTCCTGCTGTCGGGGTCGGGCCGCAACAAACCCAAACAGTCCAACGGTCGGCTGGGTTGGAGGGCCCACCGCCACGACGCACACGTGTCCCGAAAGGTTTGGAGAAAACAGGGGACACGTGCAGTTTGTCAGTTACTGCACAGCTTGGGTCACCCTGACCGTCAATATTATCCGCTTTGTTATTGGTAGAGTTATTTTTTTTGGGAAACACAGCAGAGAAAAGAATTATTTACAGGCCATCTGGTGTGACATATTTCAAATCTGGATTCACACTTTCTGTTTTGGCCTGTATCTGTTGTTTAAGGTAATTGTTACATGATGTCACACTAACCCCTGGGGGAAAATGGAAGGACGTACTTTGAGTTTATTGTTTGTTGCATTCATGAAATCCTTGGTTTAATTCATTAGTTGTAACATAAAGTCTTTGGCTCTCATGCCACCACCGCTAGCCATAGAAACATTTCTGCTGGATGTGCAGAATCAAAACAGAAAAGAAGATGTTTACATGCCACAGTAATTTTAAACCTGCAGGAATTTTTTTTTTTTTTTGGTTACTTGGAGGCAGCACGACAAGCAAAACACAACAGTGACACATCTTCTCCTTAATGTTCATATGGCAAACAGTTACATATTTATACATCAAACAGACACGGAGCAGCGTCCGCACATTCCAAACATTCATCTGGAGTCGTGTGTCAAGCCACCCGACTAAGTCCAATATTCGTTCTCCTACTAGCTCTGTTTGGTCTCCCACATCTGAGAAAATACCTGGGTCTTTAGCAGCTAAAAGCTCTTCTGTGTTCACTAGCTAGTTGCTAACTATTTTTCTGTTGTTTTGGGCAGGTAGTGTAAAGTGAGCTTATCAGAACTTTTTTGCTGCAAACAGGGTTGATGGGAGCAGCGAGGGTGAACCGTGACATAAAGTTGCGGGCCGCAGAACCAGAACAATGAGCTGAAAGTTAACGATGAAGGGAAGGGAAGTGCAGAGTCTGGTGATAATTCTCTGTTGGTTTTTCCATTACGAGCGACACTTTTTACATTACACATAACGGTAGTCATTTTTTCCACTGACGTCAAATAAGCAAACCTGGTTAAGGTGTTTACATCTTCTCCTAATCCTGATCCTGGGGTTAGTTCTGGGAAATGAACTTAAGCCTCCTTTTCCAACTGGTGATAAATAATGTGATACTTGTTTTGTTTTTCCCCTCTCCTTTCGAGGTTAGTGCAGCTGGGGGGGGGGCTAAGAAAGAAGTAATCAGTATCATGTAGCTGAAATCTAAGTTGCTGACCATCCTACTGTCTTTACTCTAGCTCACCAAAACTATAAACTGTAAAATCTGCAAATGAATACCAATTTCTAACCTGATACTGATGTTTCCAGTCCAACCTTCCAACCTAAGAATAGCCATATGTAGTAACATAACCATTAGAGTTCACCATCTGTAATATAACATCTAAATATAACCATTCCTATATAAAAATAAATACTGGTGGGACACGAACCTTGCAATATAAGCCTCTGACACAAGACCCAACAAGCAGACCTCTCTCTTTCAAACCCAAAAATAGCCTTTGTCCCCGTGTGACCGACAAAGGTAGCCTGCAGTTACCTTCACTGGTCACATGAGCTAATCATATTCGCCCCTTTAGTGTCTCCTGCCCTCCTGGAGCCAGCTGGGAATCAATGTCTTGCTCAAAGACACTTAAGTGGAGTGGATGTTTGCCAGCAAAGAAGGATCTGACCTCGTTATTCCATCCAAACAGAGGCTTCAATTCTTGTGATATCAACTCCATCAACTGCACTCTGTAGTGAAAATGACTCAGAAATGCGTCAAATCCCTTGTGGGAGTGAGCATTCAAGGCCACTCTGGCTCTAGATACGCTATCACAATACAGCCAACATTTCATGTCCACCAAACATCACTCAGTGAGGAGAAGCTCAGTTAAGTGACGCCAAAGCAAATAAGGCTGTTAGCTTGATCTAAGAGTGACTTGACTTGCTAGCAATTTTTTACACATCATTTACACATCCAGCAGATATGGAGCAACGTTAGCATTAATTTGGGGTCATCTCTCTGGCCACCGGGCAAATGTAAGTCCAATATTCACTCTCCTTTTCGCTTTGCTTTGGTCTTCACCAAGTCCTGAGGGAAATATTTGTCTCTTTAGCTGCTAAATGTTTTTTAAGTTTTAAATCTTACCGTAAGCATTTCTCTATAACATTAAAGATGTATGCAAATATACGTATAAGCAACATTATATATACATAAAAGCAAAATTAAAAGTTAAAGTCAGGGAAAAAACTCAAACTATGACTTATTTATGAGAGTTTAAGCAAGGTAAGCAAACAGCCCGTCGTCAGAGTTGGAATCAAATGTTGCTAAATCCTGATTGGTACAGTGAATTGTGTGACATCAAGTTCTTTCTGACTGAACCCTGCCCGTTTCAAACCAGTGAGGAGACCGCAGCAAAAACACGAATACAGAAATCTCTTAAGTGAAATAAACAAAACGGTTCTAACTTTGGCTGAAAGCTGTGGGTTGATGTCGGATCCCTTCGCTCATAGTTAAAAAGGTGATTGGAAAAAAAAGGTATTTAGGGCCTTTAATTTCTCAGAGCACCTGGGCACACTGTCTGTTTGCTGTGATATTTCAGAATCCGTGCCAGTCTTGTTTTTTTCCTGCTGCGTCACCACTCGCGATGAGAAGTTGTCCCTCGTGAGAGTGTTTGCACAAACAGGGATTTGTCTGATGGAACGTCACGCGCCAGTTGTTTTCACAAATTGAGTTGCACTAATTCTACACACAGAGCTGCAGCTCAGGAGGATGAGTTGCTACCATACAAGTGGGTGGCGGGCCAAAGCCCTGTACTTTTCCACCAGGCAGCTGAACAAATGCCAAGGGCCTCTGGAAGTTTCTAAGCGGCCGTGCCTTATCAAGGGGAATCTTTTTTTTCCCCTCCTTCTTCTCCTTGGGCTTTTGTCCGGACGGTTAGAGGGGGGTTGGGGGACCAAAAGAAGTCCCTGAGCGAGAATGTTATTGTTTCCGGAGCTGTACGCTTCTTAGCGACTGAGGGAGGATATACTGAGCATGGGGCCAACGCTTTGTCTGAACGCCTGCCACCTGCATGGGCCCCGCCACCTTCCTGTCAACATTATATTTTTGGATTTGACCCTTTGACCTTATAACACCGACCACAAGTGGAGGTGGCTTAGCAGGAAATTGGTGTGAAAAAAATCAGTGGCTCTGAAAAGCAGCATTTTTGCATGTTGGATAACAAAATGGAGTGATTAAAAAACGCAAACTCAAAGCTGGTGGAAGGACTGTTGTAATTTGGAGTTTCACTCAAGGACAGGCCTCGTGTTCTCTACCTGGAATGTGAACCCTCTAACCTCCACTAGGCTACACCTTTCCCCAGTGGCTGCTGGGTAAAGGCTGAAAGAGGGAAGTGTGTGTGTGTGTGTGTGGTGAGGGGGGTTGCCTTTACATTCATACAGTGATGATAGCGTGACATATGACACGCATAGCCCTTTTCACCTCCCACAGTTGTCACTGCAAGCACACGTGTGTCAACATGGTGGCAAAGGAAAGGGAAGGGCCACACACACATCTTGACAAACAGGCTCAAAACACACACCTATACATACAGAACATACAGCTACACAAACACAAAACTAATGCGGGCACTCTGACTGACAGTAAAATAGTAGAACACGCAGAAAAAATTGATTTTATCCATGGATTTAAACATTTCATTGAAAATGCTGTATGAAATTGTATATAAAATGCTTCAAACTAACTTAAAAGAGCTATATGTTGTCAAAGACCAGGATTTCATCAAAGCAACCTGTAAAGATGCCTTCGTTTCTCCTGCTGAATAACACATAAATGGCTTTCAAGTGTTTGCCTCCTGGGCGATGTAGCAGAGCTGCTGTAATATGATTCTGTGACTGCAAATAAGATTATAACAAGACCAGGTTTGATCATGCTGTTGTTCATACAGCTCTTATTGTGTTTCTCTGGTTAGCTGCTGACCAGTCTTACAGAGGAACTTCATGAAATGGTCAATTACAACTTGAATAAACGTCTGGGACACATTTTTGTGATGTTAAAACTTGAGTAAATGTTCTACTTTTTTTCTACTCTTATGGCCATTTCCACCTCAAGTGTGGAAATATGGAGCGCGGAAATTGACAAAATATTGTAAAAGGTTATCAAATATGTAAGTGAATCAATAAATAATAGAATTAATAAAATTATATATATGTATATATATATATAACACTATGCACTTTTCCAGCAGTTTCCAACCAGTTGGTAAAAAAAGCAAGAAGCTTTTTATTTTTTTCCTTTACTACTTATCATTTGATGAAATAAATAAAAGCATCTATTTATTTTACTCATCTATTAATCTTTCACTTGTTCATTATATTTTTCTCAGTTTTTTCTTAGATTTCATATTTTTTTTGTCTCTGCACAGATTTAATTAGTTATCCCCTTCCTATCTTCCTCATGCAACATTTTCTATATTTCCTTGTGCTTATATGATAATGAGAGGGGCGTGTCCTGTATGTCCAGGGAAGGGATTGGTCCAGTGTGTGTGTATGTGTAATAATAGTGGGGCAATCTAGAGGACTATGGCTTGGTAGCTTCCCTCAAAACACTGGTAGCTAACCACACTGAGCACCAGCCTTTCCAGCTAGCTACCTAGCTTTCCTTTTACCTTTTCTTTCTTCATAAAGCTACACCAGCCAGTAAAGGTAATAATCATCCTCATACGTTACCGCATACTACTGTAGCATCATCACTGTATTAGCGATTGAAACAGTGGCAAGCTAGAAGCATGGTGTCTGTTAACTTCTAAAAAATGGTGACTCCAAGTTGCGGATTTCAGTCATTTCATTAATTTGTGTTTTGTAATAATTTACTGACTGTACCAGAAAATGTAAAAACTCTTACATAAAGCTATTGCATCTCTACAATGAGTGTACTCTGTTTTTTTTTTTTTTTTAGCAATTTCTAAAGCTTCAGAGGTTCCCACATGGATCCATATGATACACATACAATATGTGGCAGCCCAGAACAAAGATTCTTCATACTGACTCAGTAATATGCCAACAATGCTCATGACTTGTACGCAGGCATCCATTCAAGTGCTCATCTCTGTATCATGTCTGTCACCACCTCACATACTGTAACCAATCGCTGTGTGGGACACCCTCATCTAAACGTGACACTTAATAAACATCAGATTTGAAAGGTTGGAGCTGCTCCACCCTTTACATTGAGTTTTCTCTAGCAGGCACCACAGAGATACAGTGTACCGTTGTACTGAGCCTTCATGCTGTCAGAGAAATATGTGTCAGAGTTTACTAATAATCAAACTGACCATCACATACAGATTCTTGGTGATGAAATGTAAACAAGCACCAAATTCGAGGACACTGTCAAAAAACACAGTTTGGGGACTCCGATTTTTGCACTGCAGCAGTCAGGCTTGGTAAACACGCTGTTTGCATATTACAGCATTTCTGAGTACTGGAGCTTCAACTGATTTCAAACATTTGCTGCCAATTGGAACTTGTACATTGTTATGTAACCCTTGCAATAACGCCTACAGTCACTGATTGTAAACGATCAGCTATTTGATATAACTATTAACAAAGTGACTTGAAATCAGAAGAGTTGTGAGTTATGATGATTCAAAACTTCAGGCATTATGACATACCTGAAACACCAGTGATGGTTGAGGGTGGAGTAAAGTTTAATTAGTAAAGTAAGAGGAATAGTTTTATTTGCTCTCTTGCGTGAGTTAAATAAGAAAATTGATACTGCTCTCATGTCTACTCTCTTGGTAAGAAAGCGAATGACAAATCTACCCTTTCTTAGCACTTATGGAATCATCAGTCAGGGATGGACGAAGTATTCAGACCTTTTACTTAAGTAAAAGTATCAATACCACACTGTGAAAATACTCCACTACAAGTAAAAGTCCTGTATTCAAAACCTTACTGAAGTAAAAGTACGTAAGTAGCAAAATATACTTAA
>NTHP01000409.1:195053-207988 GCA_003416845.1 Oplegnathus fasciatus | reverse complement strand
CACCAAAAGTGGAGATAAATGGTTTTCACTGGACAGGAAGAGTATGGAAAATTGTAATCTGAAAAGTAACTAAAGCTGTCAGACAAATGTAGTGGAGTAAAAAGTACAATATTCACCTCTGAGATGTGGTGGAGTAGAAGTATCGAGTAGCATAACTTATTATTATTGCAAATTGTTTCAGATGTTATTCATTTTAAAACATGAGGATGTCTCTGCCCAGTATGTACACATACTGAAATGAGCAGTAAATGAGCAGCAGTATTTCCTGTGTCCACCTGAGAGCGCTGTTTCTCTACAATAACA
This sequence comes from Oplegnathus fasciatus, assembly GCA_003416845.1. Lineage (NCBI taxonomy): Eukaryota > Metazoa > Chordata > Actinopteri > Centrarchiformes > Oplegnathidae > Oplegnathus > Oplegnathus fasciatus. The sequence goes on along the minus strand of NTHP01000409.1, from coordinate 207,685 downwards.
ATATTGTTGGCAGAGTTGAGTGTAGATATTGACCACTCACTTGTCCCATAGGTTGTGTCTTAAGTGGTTTAAAGACAAAAAAAGAGAAGAAAGCTTAATTGCAAATGTAATCAATGTTGAGTAAATGAATCCACACTGTTCAACATCTTCTCAGAGTTATGTCTTGTTGCATGAAAACAGTTTTGGGGCTTTTAATGGTTTCACTGAAATTACAGAATCCAGTGAGATTGAAAAGGATTTCAAATCCTTTCCAATCCTACTGCATAAATCATCATTTTAAACAAAGCCCTTTTCAGCTGCTCCTGGCTGATTTAACTTTAGCTGAATGAAAAGAACTGCTTTAAATGAGACAAATGGCTCAAGATAAAATGTTTCTTTTCTTTTATGTTCTGTGTCTTAATTGGTGCCGGACTGGAGGATCAGAGCTGAATGTTATTCCCTGGGAAACACTGTACACATCAAATAGAGAGTAAAGGCCGTCATTGTTAGCTGCCATCACAAAGACCTAAATCTGTCTAATGTATTAACATATACAGCAGCAGCAGGAGGACCCTCTATCCAAAGAAATGAGCAGGCAGTGCTACTGGAAAGAGTCATTTTCATGTCTAATCATCGTGTTCCTCCAACTGCTTTTCTTACACTTCATTAGCCTTACATGATCAGATTTTTTTTTAAATTTTCCTTGCAGAGATGTGGAAATTTGACATTATTCCGGTAAATCACTCTGGATGAGAATGTAAGATGATGGCGAAAATGTGTAACAATCTATCACAACAGTCTGTGGGCGGTAATGTGAGGTGTGTCTCCTTGGTGTTCTGTTTAGTGTTGAGTTTGAAGTTGCCACTCGTTTCTTTGTCTGTTCAGTGCTCTACCCAGCTCTTCTTCTGCTTATCCCAAACAAAGCAGAACCACTATGTAATTAAACTTACTTGACTCCATGATGATTTGTGATCTGCGGTGTGCTAGAAGTTGAATGTGTCATGTCCAGTAATAACAACATTCTGGTCTTCTAGTTTTTTTTTTTAGCATTAACGTGAGATTTAGTCCAAAATAAGGCATAAACAAAATGCCAAACAGCTCATAATGACAATGCTAACATGCTGATGTTAAACAGGTACAATGTTTACCATGTTAACTGTCTTAGTTTAGCATGTTAGCATGCTAACATTTGCTCATAAGCACTAAACACAAAGTTCAGCTGAGGCTTTCGATGAATTTCAATGATGGCTCTAGAGGGAAAGACAGTTACAATTCTTCCTGAGGGGGACATGAGTTCTGACCACATTTCATGTCAATCCATCTGATAGGTGTTGAGATATATCAACGTGGACCAGAGTAGTGCACCGGCTGACATTGCCATCCACAGAGCCGTGCTGCCTACGTGGCTAAAAAAAGCAAAAATATGAATCATATGAATCAATCCTGCATGTTTGTCTTGATATGGTGACAAATTACTATCAGTCTTTCCTTATGAGAGATTAGCCAATGTATTGCAAGGATCCTTAGATGAGTTCGTGAGAGAGGGGTAACCCTTTGCATGTGTTTTGGTTGTGACTGGCCAGCAAAAGTTTTTGTTTGAGTTGATTGGGCTTATTGAGCTCAATGAGCTTTGCCTGTATAACAGCTGTATAATGTCTTCTGTGGCTCTGGAGGGTCTGTGAAGCCTGAGGAAACAACCCTGATGACATCGTGATAGTGGACTTGAGACTTCAAATGTTTGACCCATACTGGAGACTACAAGTCAGGCCCCTGCTGCTTTTGACCCTTCGTTTTTTAAACATCTCATGAGAATCTCCCAATTTTATGGAGATTTTAACATATTCTGTTTAGTTCAACTGTGTTCTGATATTTCTCCCCCTTGTTTCTGTTCTTTTTCGTGATGGTAGGCTGGGATGATGGGTATGGAATTTATTTGTATCTCTTTTGTGTCTTATGTGTACATACTGGGATAACAGTTAATGCTTTGGGTATTTGATTCTATGCTGACATGTTCTGTTTTGTATTTCTAAACAAAAAACACATGGCAAATAAAAAATGCATACAAAAACGCTTGATTTTGAATGTGGTGTTTGATAGATACTGTTGTCAAATTATGCAAATTGTCACAGAAATGGAGTAAGTATGAAGAAAATTGTGATGGCAGTGAAATGGCACAGAAAAGAAAAGCTAAACTAATGAATCCTCGGAAAAAAACATTTTAATTGCAGAGCGGGACGTTTAACAATTTTAAATTTGGACTCTAGCTAGATTGCAAATGTCAGTAATAGTATATGAAATCCAGCTGTGCTGTCATCCCAAAGCAGAGACGAAAGTCAACTCACAAGAATGTATTGATACCTACAACAAAATGTCACTCTTGTCAGCTGTCACATGACATGTGTCTGTCTTTGCTGTCAACACAGGCTCATGCAGTAAATAACACTGTGGGTGGGTGTTGGGTTGAATTTAACACACTGGTTTTAGGTTACGCTCGATGCATCCCCTTGAACCTAAAAAGGTCACACGAAAACCCACTTGCTAGTGTTTGCCATGCCACTGCAGTTTTTGTGCTTCATATTTTAATGTTACAATTATGACTAATAAAAAAATCCTCAGTGCTGCAGTGAAATTGTTTTTATTCTTTATTATTCACAGTGAAAATGTGGGTTTGGACACTCCAATACCACAAAGCAGTTTTTAATGTCACAAGGGTCCTGCAAGGTGCTACATGCATGCATTATTCAAACCCACACATTATCTTACCCACACTCACACACAAAGAGGAGGTGGTAGGCAGCTTTTGATCTGAGGAGAAATGTGTGGTGGTCACAAGACCAGTGTTTGTAGTGTTTGGTGTATGAACACAGACATAGCATACAGGGTCTATAGGCACCACAGCTGTGAGTGCTGAGAGAGTTGGAATATACAAGGGGTGTTACATCATCCATAGTAGGATATGTGTTTGCAGGCTAACAGGTGGAAAAAAGTAAAATTGTTGATGATACAAATTCACAATAGAAAATCTGCAAAAAGGAATGAATGAAGAGGAATGTATACATAAACAACAACATTTTGATCCAACAGCCAAAATGTACATTTTTCCCATTCAGGATGTTTGAGGCTTTGGGAAAATGACAGATTTATGTGGTTCTGCAAACATTTATTCTGAATTTGTTTGTCTCCACTAAAGGGGAACTGTGTCTGGGGAGCACTGCTGCATAAATGAAAAAAACCCAAACATGTTTAAAGCATTTAGTGGCTCCAGAGGGAGCTGTGTGAAGGCTGATAAATTGCCTCAAGTGTTGACACTTGAGTGAGCGTCGCTTGGGGCTGAAGACTACAAGTTTGAAAATGAAAAAAAATCTGGGGAGTTTGAAAGAAATGAGCCTACTGTAACAGACCTCTGTAGGACTGGGTATCAAGGCTCAAGGCTAAGGTCAAGTTGCATTGTGGGTAATGTAGGCATCATGTTTTGACAAGGAAGAAGAATGCATGGAATAAAAGAGAGAATATGAAATATGCTAAATTGGTTAAGTACTCTTTTAAGCTCTTGTTAACGGCAATATTCTAAATTTTTGTTATTGTCAATAAACATCATGAAAAGACTAAAATCAACAATGCGTTGGTTTCAATATCTTCCAACTTCCCCACTCGGCACTGATGTGAGTGATGTGAATCTTTCAAAACAGGTCACAAATACAAACTTCCATTTTAGAAAAGAGGTTCAGTAATTTACTAAAACAACTGAGCACTGTAGTTTTTAGAAAATGTTACTCTAAGAGACTGTGGTGGCAATTTCTGTTTCATAAACACAAAGTCAGAACTCGTCTTTCCCGTAAGTTTAATTCCGCATCTGCTGATGGGCTCACAGCACAGTCAAGAGTAAACTGAGCGAGTGAGCCCAGAGCACAGGAGAAGTCAGTTCTTTATACCCAATGACACTGCAAGGTCAGGAAAAGATAGGAAATTAATCAAAGATAGGATAGGATAATGAGCCATTGTATTAAAGCTGGTGCAGAACAGCATCTTCAAAGAAGACAGAAGAATGAATCTGGGCATCTTATTGTGGCCTGTCCTTGGACATTGAGTAAGACACAATAGGACACTTAGCGGTTGTTATCTACAGAGCAGTAAAACAAAGGGTCTCCTCACATGCTTATTCACAGTGACAAAGTCTGTGGTAAGTGGGGGTCGAGAGATCTTTATAAGCCCATGGTCATCTGTATCAGTTTGTACCTGAGGTCTGGAAATTTCTATCTGAGGTCTGGAAACTAAATTTCCCCCACAAGACGTAAATGGGGCATTTATTGGGGACTATTTTCAGCTGCCAGCAACCTGTGACCATGACACAGACTTCGGCTACACAACTCCACTCGCTGTTGGCCTTGTTTTTTCCACGAGTAAGAAAAATACTGACTATTATACAAGTGTTTTTAAAAGACTTGTAGCTATAACATGTTGTTTAGTTCTGAAGGAGATTGTTCAAGAAAATGAATCAAATTGCGGCTTGTTCTTCAAGACTAAAAATTTCGAATGGAAAGCCTCAGTCAGTAATGTTGACTCTGAAAGGCATTTACCATCCAGGGAGGGTCTAATGAAAGACACTGTTCCACTTTATAATGGGAAGTGTGGGATTAAATTTCTTCCATTAAAACCACTCTTGAAGCTCCTCAGCCCCGTCACAGCTTCCAGTGTTTGAAGGGTCACCATTAACAGCAGCACACACACACACACACACACACCGCCTGCTGGAAGAAGGAGTGTAAGATGAAGCACAGGGCTAATAGTCGCCACTTACAAGAAAGCATGCATTTTTTAGTTATAATCTGGGTCAGCACTGCAGAATTAGGACCAAGATCATGTTTTAAAACCAAATTGAAGGACAATGTTCCTTTTATGCAAAGTTTTCAGTTATTGAAGACACTAATTATGTCCCTCTAAGGTTTAGCAGCACCTGTGCAGTCTTAATCATTTCATGTCTGCTTCCAAAGGGAAATGTCGTCAAATGACGCAAGATGATTTGCTTAATGGTTTGCTGGTAAAATCCTGAGTGTTTGCACTCAGACAATGGATGGATGGACTTCCCTCTCCATGAGTGGGTTTATTCACTCTCACCTGGTGTTTAAAACCATAGTTCAGTTTTGGATATTCAGTCCTTAAAGTTCAAGTGCTGCAAATGGAGACAGTTAATGCTGCGAGATGCACACTTGATGGCTGTGATCTGTGGCAGTGAATAGTCGGGGAACATTAATGACAAAATTTGAATTGTTCGAACAGCGGCTGCTCTAAATGCAATATGCGCATGTTCTCAAATACTGTGTGTGTTGATAAGTATGGAAAATAAAAATTTCATCATTGTACAATTAATTGTGTCTAGCCCTCAAAGGATGCTGCCTCCTCTGAATGCTTAATCTGACCTCTGCAGTGAGGCTGTGAATGTTTGGTTATGACAACATAAAAATAGCGCTTGCTGCCTCTGTGAGCCTTAATGGTATAGAGGTCAAGAGACGTCTAATCTACATCCTGTTTGGTGGAAAATGATCGTGCTAACTGGAAAGCGGGGAAGCTAGCTACAAGTAACAAAATCCACCTACCAGCACCTTAAAGCTCATTAATTAACATTACATCTTGTTTGTTCAATCTGTACAAAAAACAGTGTAAAAATGACAAATTGTGGTTTTACATGAGTTTTTGAGCCTGACTATTTCCTGGCTGCGTGCTGTGTAATTCCTGAAGTCTTCACTGGTATAAAAATCCCAAACTGTCATTTGTGAGCTGAAGAGGTTTTGTTAGGTGCAGTAGATTTTGTTGCCTTTGGACAGAACCAAGCTAGCTGTTTCCCAATGCTTCCACTCTTTGTGCTAGGCTAAGCTAATCTGTCTTCATATTTAACAGACGGATACAAGAGTGGAATTGATCCTTACATCTAACTCTCTGCAAGAAAGCCAATAAGCGTGTTTCCCAAAACGCTGAACATTTCTTTAAACTGAAAAATACTCATGTCTTGAAACATACTGTGTTTGATAAACATACAATATCCATTTTTGAAATGGAAAAACAACCTTAAGAGAACTGCAAATTCAGTTTTTATGACACTGCCTGTACCGTTCAAAACGTCTGAAACTGTAAATGTACTCTCTACAGTTCAGGATGACTTTTGCGCAATGCATACTGGGATGATGGGATGACTCCTCACCACCCTGAAAAGTAATAAGTGGTTCGAGCCAGCGGATGGACAGATGGATGGGTTGTTCCAGCTAATCTAAAAACCATCCAGACCAGTGCTCTTCAACCGTTGTCCTCAGCCTGCACTCAGAACCCTGCTGGCGTTCGTTCTAAGCGTGTAATCAGGGACTATTTTACACCTGGGATGCAAAACAGATGCAATTACATGCATTTAACTGCCAGGTAAGACCAGCAGGAACTGGTGGATGCTGAGTTGCAGGAGTGAAAGCTACAAGCCATCTGATTCCAGTATTTGAAGGACTCAAGTGTATTCATAAAGAATATGCTTCACATTGTGCACAGGCATCACTGTCCTTCCATGTTGTTCATTACTTTTGCCACATTCCTGTAATCAGGAACGGAACCTTATCTGAGATGAAGAAGGAATTGGAAAAATGTTGGTCCATTCATCCCTCGCATATCGACAGCACGGCTGTGTCATCCTGGACCGAAGATGGACACTCTGGCAAAATCTCCGGAGGCCTTCCCCTTTGATGGTTGGCACCATGGAAACATACAACGATTTGTCTGTCACGGTGTCCCGGGTGGAAAGCTCATAATTACGAGTGCATTGTGATTAGACTGAAGTCGGGATTATAAGGCAACAGGCCTTATTCTTACTTCTCTTTCACCTAATGGAATTGACTCATCTTGTGAAATGAGAACACAATTGACTTTTCGATCGAACAAGCAAGCAAAAGGAAAAAAAAGCAAACAGCTAACGGAGCTTCAAGCTCACAGCTTACAACCTTGATGAACCGTGGTATGAAAGACACCATCTGCTAGTGGCAAACTGACACACACACGCACACACACACACACACAGTGGCAAACAGCTTCTGAAGCACCGATATTACACACATTTTAGAACATTAAGTGAATAAATAAGGCAGCAGACTGTATTCCAACACTACACGGACAAACACTATTTTGTACAATGAGGGGGATTATGTAAACCCTTTGCAGAGCTTAACGCTGTCGGAAATATTCTGCCTCAACAAGCAAATCCTAAAATTCTGTTCTTTACTGTAAAAACAGTAAAACAAGACAAAGGGTTTTTTTGTAAGCTGCAAGTGTTTGTTTACTTATTTCCACAACTCAATATATAGACCTTAATAGCACAGCGCAACCCTGCAGCGATGAAGCTGTGGCTCTGTTAGAGAACATGAAAAAGACATGTTCAAGGTCACAGATGTTTAATTGCAACGATGTTATCTCTAATTAAACCAAATTGTCCTTGCCAAGCCACCATTAACAGCATGATGCTGCACCATAGGCAGGCTTGGCAATCTCTGCAGGTGTTATGAGCCTTCAGCTTGCAAGAATAATATCTAAACCTTTTAAATTGACATGAACACAGATGTTTCTGATTTTAACACTCCCAGGGCCAATTAAAGGGGGTTGAGGGTGTCAAACAATACTCAAAGATATTACTCAAACTCCACTGAGGATCTCCTGGATTTGAAGCTAACATGGTCTGAATTTAGGGGGAGTGATTTGAGGAATTATTCTTGATTCATTCCTGTATGTCAGGTGATAGAGGGGACTCAAAGTGATATTTCATGATTTAGTTGTTTGTCACTGATGCATAACAGTTGGGTACATACTCAGGTTTATATAAAATGACAAAAAAAAAAGGTAATTCCATGTTTGGAAGTAATTTCTATTTATTTTCGCTACTTAGTATTGCACTTCATTAAGGATCGGGGACTTACAACAACAAAAAGCAGAAGCAGAGATATCCTGACAAACTGGAGTGCAATCACTGGAGTGCACCTTTAATTTGAACTGTCACTGTGTTGAGACTGAACCAAAACAGTAGAGCTGCGGTTGAAAAACCAAAACAGTGAGCTGAAACATGCCAAAAAGCTCTGTATAACTGAGATGAACTCCATTGGTGACATAAAAAATATTGATTAGAGCAGCTTTAAGCTGCTATCTGGTAAACACTTTTTGTCAGTTTGCTGGTAAAAAGTTTTTTCCTCAGTCATACAGTGCACAATTGTAGGTATTCAAGTTATATAACAGCAGAGAGAAAAAGAGATTTTCAGGTTCAGCAGGTCTGAAAGTGTGAAAGTGCCACAAATACCTTTATGACCATCTACCAGACAGGTGTGATTTCATAATTCAGCTTTTACACTGAAGCAACAGAGAGGAGGAATAAGTAAATGAATCTAAATCTACTCGTGGTTTCACAAAACACTCTGAAACATTAGAGTTCGTGGTGCTGATGCTGCGCCCTCTCCTACCGCACCTTCTCCCTCTCCTCTTCTTCTGACACCCCCCCTCCTCCTTTTGGCAGCATCCACTTACATGTTACTGGCTTATCGGCTGCTGTTGCGTTCCGTATTTACTCTCAGGACGACCCCTCCCACAGCAGCATGCAACCCGACCTGCAGGTGAGCAGTTCAGCCGCAGCTTCCCTGTTTCCTCCTCACGCTCTGGGCGGAGTATTTGCGGAGGGGAAACGATGCGCTTCACTCCAAGAGGAGCGAAGTTGCCTTTAGGATTTTAGGATTCACAGACGGGACGCGGTCCTGCGTCGCGTCCGGGAAGACAGGCGAGCCGATGGTTTGAATAGGCAGCAGTGTGGGCGTCAAGGTGAGGTTTATTCTGTTTGTTTTGTTTTGGTTCCACAAAAGTCGTCAGTTCCTGGTTGTAATCTCTCTACTGAGCCACATAATGTGTGGAATAGACCAGGAGAGGACAGAGCAGGCTAATACTAATAATACTACAATAGTTCATCTGTCACCCACAACCAGTTTTCGACATTACGCGCTCATTCTGTGACTTTTGTACTATTTTTTAACGTCCTCACTTCTGTAAACTTCACTAGTTTGTAACTAACAAGTCTTTTTTAATATGGCTTAATCTACTAATTAAATTCTTGATTAATCAATTATTTTTTGGTGCTACAAAGAGTCAGGAAATAGTGAAAAATGCAAATTTTCATCAAAAGTCTTGTTTTGTTTGTTTAAAACCCAAATACATTCAGTTTACAATTATATAAAGCAGCCAGTCCTCACATTAAAGAAGCCGCAACCACAGAAAGATCATGTATTTTTGCTTAGGAAATGACTTTTATCAATGATCAAAACAGATGCAGATTAATTCTCTGTTGATTGATAAATTGGCTAATCATTGCAGTTTTAAACTTTTTACCATTGATCCGCTTGGCTTTTGCAGCACTTTTTAAATGATTATTACGACAGTATAGTGTAGACAGTTTGATAGGGAAAACAGCTGCGTATGGAGATTTTGAATAATACAGTTTTGTAATTTAATTATACTATAAATATTGCGTATGAGTTGTAATTTTTGTATGATATTCTTGGTGTAATATATTGAATACTAAAATAGACTGCAATGCTGTAATTTTAATTAGATGGACAGTAAATAGGTAGGTCTGAGTGGAGGTGTCAGACAAATAGAAAATAAGTATTAAAAATATATATATTAAAAGGATAAAATGGAATGAAAACAGAAAAAGTAAGGTGTTGTGAGCTAAAGCAAGAAGTAATCAGTTTGTATTGTATTGGTGGGAAATATGGGGGAGGACTATGGATTACTAACGTGTATGGATTAAGTTACACTTGCTCCAGCAGTTACTTGATGATGCCAGCAGCCATCACTGCTGTATTTAAACGTGGATTACAATGTACATTACAAGCTACATGCATGTGATGCTTTTACCTGTATTACATGTTCTCATATGGTCTTACTGTGTGTTCTTACTGTTTATCTTGCTGCCTTTTTTTGCTCATGATAATGTGTTTTACTTCATGTTAAGCTCATTGGGAAGTTAGTGCCAGTAGTGTTAGTAGATTATTACTAAAACTAGTAAAAAAGACAAAGGAGATTCACTCCCATGTTCCCTCTTCCTTGTTTCCTCTCTGTGTCTCCTCAGTTCATAAAAGTCCACTGTCCACTATCAAAGGCTTGTAAACCTGACATGTGTACACCCAGTGAGACAGTAACCTGAGATCCCGTCCCGAGGGAACACCAGGATGCGTCCCACTGCGTCACAGCTTTTGGGCAAGACCGATGTTGAAGGCAGCCGCTGCAACCCTGCTGCTGCAGCCTTGCTGCTCTTCCTGTGTCTTGGCTTCCCTCCCTCTGTGGCCACTTGCCCACCATACTGCCTTTGCGCCAGTGATATCATTTCCTGCAGCGGGCGCAATCTGTCTGCGCTGCCCTTTGATCTTCCAAGCTATGCCACACGGTTGGACCTGAGCCACAATGCCCTCACTGTCCTGCCTGTGGACTGGATTTCCAGACCGTTTGACCGGCTTGCTACACTAGTTCTCAGCCGAAATTCCATAAACCAAATTGAGGTGAATGCCTTCACTGTGACGCCGCATCTCCTCCACCTGGACCTCTCTTCCAACCAACTAACAGTGCTGAACTCGTCCATCTTCACTGGGTTGAAGGAACTGAAAGAGCTGCTGCTGTTTGGCAACCAGATCATCCAGATTAACCCAGGGGCCTTCAGTGATCTTCACAGCCTGCAGAGGCTCTACCTCTCTGGCAACAGACTGACGGCTTTCCCCCTGGGGCTTTATTGGGAACCTGGAGGGCCTCGTAATCTGACCTTTCTCGACCTGTCATACAACAGGCTCTCCAAGGTGCCTGTCCAGAGCCTGCTGTCTCTCACCCAGCAAGGTGGAATTTACTTGCAGGAAAACCCTTTCGTCTGTGACTGCGCTTTATCCGCCTTGCTGGAGTACTGGATGTGGAAACAGTATCGCCCCCTGGTGGACTTTAGAGGTGAATACCCATGTAGAGACAATTCAGGACCAGGGTCTGAATGTAGCCAGCAGGTAGTGTCAGATATGCCCCTTGAGGCACAGACTTATCAAGTAGAGCCTGGTAAATGGCTGCGAGTGCCATGTCCAGGGTTGGCCTCTTCAGCCCAGGAGGGGGTGGTGGTGTTCTGGGTTACCCCAAGGACTGTGGTGAATTCATCAACCAATGACCCGAATGCCCACCTAATAGTTTTCCCTAATGGCAGCCTTGAAATCCAAGGAGCCCTGATGGAGGATTCTGGTATGTATGGGTGCGTGGCAGGCCGCAGGCGCCACTATGACCCCAACGAGTCTCTGGAGGTCAATGTGGTGGTCGGAAACTTAAGCACTGGCTCTGCCAGTGGCTTGGCACACCGCAGCGGTGCTGAGCATTTCAACACAGCATTCACCACCTTGGCTTCCTGTGTGGTCAGCATCATACTAGTGCTGCTCTACCTCTACCTCACTCCCTGTCGATGCCGGGAAAGCCGGGGCGGGGGATCGAGAGGGTGTGGTGGACGAGCCATCATCCTCTGTTCAGACCCCAGAGAGGTAGAGTCAGGACAGCAGCGGTCAAATGGAAAGAGGGTGGCTTTCTTAGAGCCTCAGGCAGACGACTCTGATATTGGTGACCCAAAAACGCCAGCAATGAACTTGGGTCATGTTACCACTGAGGGAATTCTCAAGAATGGAAGTAGGACAGTGGGACAGACCCTCACAGACCCTGCTCACATGGCATAGCAAGAAAATTACCTTTTGCACAGTCCTGTATTCTTACGGTCTGAACCCAAGTGTTTTTTTTTCACTGTCTTGTTTCAGTACACAATGAGAAAATCCATTTGATGTGAAGTAGTGTACTGTGATTCTTGTGAAGTAGTTATGCACTGTAGGATTTGGGTGTTTGGTCTGAAGCAGAAAATGCAGACCTTTTGTGGGCAGAATTTCAATTATGTCTCGACTGTAAGTGGTGTGTGTGTTTTACATTAAGAGTTCATATGTAAATTTCACTGTTAACGGGGGAAATTGTTACTGCAAAGATCACAAAGATCATATAAACGTGGGTGGTATTTTAAATTGGGCTGAAAGGAATATTCACACCTGATTTGATAAGCTGCTTGAGGCATTGGTGGTTATTATACAGTATATGCATCGTGTATACTGCCGTCACAGTGACCCTTGTTATTTTTAACCATCTGTCTCTGTACTATGGAGCGTATCATTTTCAAAACATGTCAGTCATGTGTGTGAAATGATCTGAACTTTGTTCATGTTTTGGCAGCTTAAGCTGTGTGTGTTAATCAAATATAACCCTGTAAAAATTCATTTATAAAATAATACAAAGTGAGACATCGAGCAGCCTCTTGTGTTGCTAGGTGGAAGCCTACAAAATATTCACATTTGATTCAAATGTGGTGGAGTTCTCTTAAAGGGGTGGGTCACTCAAAATACAAAAATAATATTTTTTCCCTTACCCATATAGTATCTCGCCATGCAGAAAGTTTTAGTTTTCTTCGCTTAAGTTTTCAGATATTCTCTGAGATTTCTGTCTTCACCCCCAATACAATGGAGGTGAATCGGATTCTGTTTGTGTTGTTTATAGCACTGAAAATTACATTAAAGCTGCATTAATCTTTTTTTTTTTTT
>NTHP01000409.1:147365-180004 GCA_003416845.1 Oplegnathus fasciatus | reverse complement strand
GGGGGGTTAATGACCTGACATATCTCAAAAATCCTGGCTGCGGTCCTGCTTTTATCCAAATGTAATTAAAAAGAAATCTGCCATGTATCAGTGCAACATTTCATTACTCTCAGGAAAAGAAGAAAAAAAAAAAGATATTACTGTTTTGAAATGATCATAATGCAGAAAACACACTCACCCCTACTTGAGGAATATTTGAGGTGGGTTTTTTTGTTTTACTTCTTGTCTTTGCTTGTTCATTTCTTCATGGATTAAAATAATTCAGATCATTAAAATAAAATATATTTAGAAATATATAAAAGACACGAAGAATAAAAAAAAAAAAATCTCTTGTCCTACTAACCAGAAAGCAGTACAGATGTTGTATAATGTTTCACAGATTTCTTTTTTTATTAAATGTATTGGAGCTGTCCTGTCTGGATTTTATATTATTAGTGTCATTGTTTTGATAAAATCACCAAAAATTATTTTATTAAAATTTTATTTCATGTGTCCATAATTTTCCAAAAATTCCTTGTAATTTACAAAAAGTTTCCCAGAAAGAACTATGTAATCTGGTACTAATTGTAGGGAAAATAGGAATATTATTAAACCAAAGTAAATATTCATTATTTACTGTTTGTAACTTAATGGTACACTAGCAATTAAATGGAATTAATTAATTTGAAGTGTACCAATTGAACACTGTCTCTATGTCCCTGTAACTACTGCCAAATAATACAAACCCATAAAATAAAGAGTTATCATTTCACATAATTACTGTGTATCTGTAGGAAGGTTGGCAGGGTTGTTCCTAAATACCACCTCTACTTGTCTCCATAAACATGTTGATAATGCTGAAGTAAGACACACATAGTCAAGTCAAAGTCAAATTTCTTTACAATAAATAATGTTTATTACTGCAGTTATTAATCTAAATTCAAGTGGAAAGCATTTCCAATTTAAGCCAACTGCGGACTCACACAGCTAGATGGCCACAGCTTGGTTAGAACAGATCTCTAAGTAGCTTTTATTGGTGGGATTGCTGAGCAAGCAATCCCATCTGTTCTTCTCAGTTTCTCTTTATTGGTGGGATTGCTGGGCAACAGCTGCAATCCCATCTATGGTCTTCATGGTTTCTCTTTAGAATCCTCACTCTTCCTTGTTCACACCGTTCACCTTCAAAATGTTCAGCTCATTGAGGACATTGTCAGAACTTTTAATGTTTGTTTCTTTCATACTTTGAATTTTACTGCCATTCAAATGAATGGACAGATATTTAAAGTTAAGAGTGGGTGACATCACTAAGAGTGGGGTTAAAAAGCTTAAAAAGTTACTTCCTCTTACTCCCACAGTTTCCACATTTCATATTTTCATCATGACAGGAGTGCCATCGAACTGGCCCATTGACTCCAATGTTAACTGAGACCAGAAATTTCAGGAGCAAAACAGAAAAGGGGGCTTTTTAAAACCACTCTATTTCCCACATTTTTGACACCACAAACACATATTTTACAGCAACATGTTCAGCAGAGGCCACTCTCTCTCAAGATGTAAACATTTCGGCGACAGGAATTTACTATTTGAGTAATAAGCTACAGTTTGAGTGGTGCCTCTCAGCTTAATCTCTATTAAATAAACTGTCTGACTCAGCAGGAGGAGTCACTCATCAGTTAATGTCACCATGGCAACCATTCACTGCAGGCGAGGACACACAGCTGATTGAGACTGGCTGACGAAACTGCTTCTCTGATCTCTGTGGTGTCACAGCAGCTTTATTACAGTTATTTACGAGCATTTCAACATTTTTAACTGTCACTGTGATTTCAACTCCTTTTATTGCTTCCTGCCTCTCGTGAATCTCTAATAAGTGACCAGTCGGACCCAGGAGTCCCTCGGCAGTTGGTGGACACACACACACACACACACACACACACACACACACAACTCAACTCCTTCTGGTACACAGAAGCTCATTGCAGTGCTTCTAGAGATTAGACCCCAGCTGATAGTTTACCCTTTTTCCAACTAAGACACTTGAATGACAACTCAACTCCTTCTTCGTACACTTATAGCTCATTTAAGTTCTTACACTGTAACTCTCAATCCAAGACCTTTCATTGCTTACACTATATTTTGCACCCTTTATCCCTTTCCTACTATTCCAACTCTTCATACTCCTTCAACTGCTCCATCATACAAAGATAAGCCAGCAATGCAGTTTAGCTCCCAGCAATCCGTCAAGCTATGCTGTTCAGCTCCCAGCTCTACATGAAGCAATAGTCCAGTTTCTCAAGCAATGCAGTTTAGCACCCAGCTATACATGAAGCAATACAGCTCAGCATCAGTTTTCAGCAGCCAGCAATCCCACCGCAATTTCTGAAGAAATTGCATTCCCTAATTTTTATTGCACTACATTTTAGCAGAGCAGATGGCCTGACATTCATTTAAATATCTTTATTTACAATAAAGCAAGATGTGAACTCCTCAGACAAGGAGAAATGTAAACAGGGTTTGTCATTCAGTAAGCTTGGGAGAATAATTTCTCTCATCTAACACAAGAAATCTGTAAAAGTTTAGTCTTGCTTGAAATCTACATTCAGGATCTGAAGACATACACTGCTGAGAGTCCAAAGTGGTAGAAACCTACCTGGAGAAAAAAAAAAGTAGCAAAACCCGCTGCCAAATGTTCAAGAGGACATCCTTATGAATGTAGACACATGAGCTCTGTGTGGTGGTCACTGTGGCCCTGCTGGGTGCAGTTCATCAATTGTCCACTAGGAGGTGCTGGTCTGACATGGCAAGAGGAAGGCATGAGGGTCCAGTATCATGCAGGAAACCCAGCACTCCTCTCCTTCCTCCACTGTGCAGTGAAAACCAAACACCAGCTGATAACCTGGGAATAAGAGAAACTATATGGTAAGCCCTGTTTACACTGGGCAACATACAGTGTTATACTGAAAATGTTTTATTTCTGTTTCTACACAGCTGAGGTCTGGGGATGCAGCAACTCTGATTGGCACAACTATACATGAATTTTACTTTAAACACACTTCTTTTCCTTTCATTTGTTCAAACTTGATTTTAGCCTCTTCTTGGTTTTAGAACTAGTGCTCAGTTATTACTGTAGACAGTAAGCCAATTAGTTAGACATGCTAATGACTGCAGCTTGCGTTAGAGCAGATAAACACACAGCTGAATCCATTCCTTACACTTTTGAGTTTGTGTTTTTGGGCTCCTTCTGGATAACATGATCAATAAAACCCCACACAAGTCATGAACACAGTTGAATAATCTCTTGTACAAACTGTGTCTGAATCTGTGGCTGTACCAGTTGGTGCATTCAGGGCCATTCCTTGTGATGGGCCCTGTCTTTCTTCTTCTTCTCGTTTTTCTCCTTCTGCAGTCTCTCCAACTCGGCCTCATACATCATCTCCTGGATCAGGTATTTCTCTCTGCGCATCCTGTCCCGCAGGTCCTTGGGCAGGTCAGGGATCAGGTATGCGATCAGGGTTTTGATGGCAAACACCATATGCTGCAAAACCAGCAGTACGTTATCGCAAATGCCTGATGCATACCTCGACAATAAAAACAACCCAAATATTCTACAATATTCTAAGCTGCACCCTCAAAGTGATAAGGTGGCAAAAAACTACCAGAGGAAATTTTTCAGATGGAGACAGTCGATTAACAGAAACTTAGTTATTAACTACCTTTAAAAGGGAGTGTGATCTGTTTAAAAAGTACATATGAACATACAGTAGTCTGAGCTTCTTTCCACTTTTTGTGAAATTAATAAAATACAAGATAAGGGCTATTTTTTCTAATGGTCGATGAAATGGGAAATTTGTTGTTACATTGTGTCCCTGAGTGTACTGTTTTATTTATCATTATGTGCCCTGCCCCATATGACCCATATGGACAGTACAGGAGAGCTGCAGCAAGGTGTTAGCAGCTCTATAATGAAGCAACTGACATAACAAAAAATGATGGAGAAATAATGTCCAATTCCATAATGAGGAGCTTTAAAATGAACTTAACAGCAGCATATAATCATGTCTGGAAGGGAGAAGAAGTACAGGATGACACTGGTTATGTAATTTAGTACAACGCAGGACAGTGATGACACTGGGTTGGTTTCCTGGACAGGTTATAAATAAAGTCTGGAGTAGGCCTCAGTTCAGTTAATAATACATAAAGTTGATATGACTGACATGTTAGCAAACAGTTATTTACACATCCAGCAGCCATGGAGCAACATTATCATTTACTTGGAGTTGTGTTTCTGTCCAGAATATCTGGAGTCTAATATTCTAAATATCCTTTTAGCTCTGTTTTTGATCTCCACCAACTCCTGTGGCAATTATCTGGCTCTTTATGTTCACTCTTTATCTAGTCGCTAACTGTGTCTGTCTGCCGTTTGGTGCTGGGCAGGTAGTGTACAGTGGGTTTATCAGAGCGCTGAGAGTGAACCAAAAGAGTGACATACAAGCAAAACAACGAAAGATGCTAAAACACTGCTTGGACAGGAAGGGAACTGCAGAGTGTGGAGATTTTCTGTGGGTTTATCACTGGAAGCGACAACTGCAACATTATACATAGTCATTTAAACCACTTTTTATATAAAAATATCATCTAGTGCAGCTTTAATTGTTCTAAAAAGTGTCTTTTCGAAACACATCTTAAATGTAAATTAGTTACTTCATGACGATGGATTTGTGGACTAAGCTGAACGAGATTAATTTGAAGTCCTTGTTAGTGGCAGTGTGTGCATGCGGCACTTTACATGTGAAACTGCCTAGTCTCAGACACTAATTTCATCAAAATTATTTATTATTTAAATAATCTGTGTCTCCACTGACAAACAGCATGAATTTAAAGTTAAAAGACCTGTCACATTGACTAAGTTTTAAGCATGGACTTAGTTCTGGGGTAACTGTAACACTCCTTCAGGAAATCAGTCCAGGACTAAGATGAATCTGAGGCATTTCGAAACAGTTTTCTAAGAAAGCCTCTATTCTAAAAGGCTAAAGTCTAAAGCTAAAGTTCATTTTGTTTTTCTTTACTAATTCCTTACAACGCTGAGAGGGTATCATAGTTCTGTCAGATTAGGGAGAAAGTATAGCAGCAAAACATTAAATCAATCTATCAAGTAAAATGGATGCATTGACAGAGAAAATAAAATCACTTTGGTTAAAACAATATCATGAGACCGCTTTATTTGCTGTGATCAAATTAGAGCAAAATGTTGAAGAAGATGTAGAGGGGCACTCATGGGCGGAGACAGAAAGGTAAAAAGCATTGACAAAACAATACGAAGGAATCCATTCCAAACCCAGCCTGCTGTCTGGTGTCATTTGTCACAGATTATAAACACTGACCTCAAATACAATGATGAATGCCAGCCGGGCTGCCAGGACGTGCCAGAACTGTAGAGTGTATGAGTAGGGCTCAGCAGAGTCTGGAGGCTCCCTGTAGTCACGATACCTGGTGGGTCAAACAGACCAGAGTTCAAAGGTCATCACAAAGTAGCACTAATGATATGAAAATTCACTGGAGTTGTTAAATGTCATATTAAGCTTCAAAATAATACGATGTTTTTAGCTTTGGGTTGTCTTACTGTGTACAACCTTGCACGGCTTTTTTGTATATTGAGACAACTTTTGCTTTAAATGACCTTTGTGTGTTTATTTATTCTTGTTGAAGCTGGCTTCTGGGTTATATCTATACTCCTGTCTGAATTATTTATTTTGTGATTTATATTTTATGTGGCGCTCAGTAAGAGCCTGCGTGTTGCTTAATAGGAATCATTAATAAAATGATGGATGAACACACAAAATAGGTTATGCAATCCATCCTGGGGTTGCACAAATGCTTGCAGCCAAATCCTGTTAAAATGAATAAGCTTCCGACAAGCAAATCTTTTTTAGTGCAACAGATACTTGGGGAAACCTTAATTGTGACCTGGTCTCAGAAAAACCACATGATGACAGATTACAGTATATTTTTAACATCTTAATGTTAATGAGCACTGAAAGCTGTTTGTGCGCACACACACCACACACACACACACACACACACACACACACACACACACACCTCACCTACCTACCTGCAATACTTCACAGCTTCTCCAAACAGCTCGGAGCCAGTAGTCCTGGGCTGTGATCTCTTCTCAAAGTCAGACACCTGGAATACTGAGAGGCTGGCGTTGACGTAGCCCATCATACACCTGAGGAACATATGAGAAATAATTTTATCCATCACTTACAATATCTAAAACAGGAGCAAAATAAGCCACTACACAAAGCTATGGAAGTAAAAGAAACAGAGGAACTAACAGGATCAAGAGTCCAGCTTATTACTGACTAACATGAACTAAATTAAAACAATTTGACTGTTCAGTCATCACTCACCCCTCCCCTGCTCGGCCCTGACCAGCACAAGGTCCATACTTGTAGGCGTAAACAAGGCGAGGGATGAAGTCTGAGGTAACAGCGATGACAAAGGCGTTGGTGATGACAGACAAGATGCCGATACCCTCCAGAATGCCATACCAGATCCCTGCCACAAACACATACAATTAGGCATGAAACTGTACCTAAAAAACACATAAAACAGGAAGGCAGACTTTAAAAAGATCAACATTTCTTGTGCCTGAGATGTAAATGTAATATCTTTAATTTACCTATGTCTTTGGCTTGTGAGGGCAGAGGCCGCCGCCACTGTGTGACAAACTTGTAGGCGTCTAAACGGATCTCAATGATGTTATTGAGCAGCGCTAGGAGAGGTGCCAGAGGGAAAGCTGCCACAAAGATGGTGGTGAAGCCGAACTGTAAAACTTAAACAAACACAAAAACCGCAATCTCACTTCCTGCAGATGTTCAGCATGTTAGCAGTTACATATTTGCACATCCAGCAGGTATGGAGCGACATTAGCCTTCATTTAGAGTCATGTTTTTGGCCATCTGATGAATGTAAGTCCAATATCTCTCTCCTTTTAGCTCTGTTTTCTCTCCACCAACTCCTGGGGGAAATATCTGGCTCTTTAGCTGCCAAATGCTCCACTGTGCCGACAAGCTAGTCGCTAACTTTGTTTATCTGCCGTTTGGTGCTGGGCAGGTAGCGTACAGTGGATTCATCGGAGCCTTTTCGCTGAAAACAGCTGCCTGCTGCGTCTGAAAACAACTCTGTTGATAGCAACGAAATTGTGAGCTGGAAAACCAAAACAATAAGCTGAAAGACGCTAAAATGCTAAAGGAAACTGCACAGTTGAGTGATCATGCTCTGTGGGTTCGTCACTACGAGACCCCTTTCACATTACACACAGTCATTTTCTCCACTGTTAACATTAAAAATATTGATTTAGTGCAGCTTTACGTTTGTTTAGTATAACCCACTCAGTCACAAATGCAAATAAACTACTATTTTTACATTTTGTTATTTTGCACTGCAGCTTCTGGATCACAAATGAAAAAAAAAAGTTTTATTGTTAAAAACAATTGTATAATAGAAGATTAAACTGTGGAGTGCATTTGGGATAACCTAAACCTGATATTTAAGGTTGTGGCACTAACATGGTTAACTATCACTGGAGCTTTATGTGCTAAACATGTAAAAGCAATGCCAAAGCATGTATGGCACTTCAGTTGCAACATACTCATTTCTAAGTATTCATCAAAAAGTCCATAGGCATTCATTGGCTGTAGGTTGTAATCCCTTTCCCACTGTGGGAAGCTGGCCTTGGCTTTCTGTCCATGCTCTCTCCTCAGCCTCCGCCGTGTCCACCAGTTCTGGACCAGCCTAGCAAAACAACAAGAGGACAAACAACAACAGAGGATGGGAGAAATGATTGATTCAGAACAGAAACAAGTGGATCTGATTTCATCTGTTATTACACTGGAGTCAGGAATACATTTGACTGGTACTATATCTGACTGAGCATATTTACCATAACACTGAATTGAATGACATTTGAAGGTTATAAAAAACCCTAGTGACTCACGGGTAGCCAAGCTCCATGAAATTGTTCCAGGTCTGTTTTAGCACCATGATGATCCCCATCTGCATACAGAGGTCAATGAGACAGCCACTGGGGTGACACTGCAGCAACAGGAAGAGAGCGAGAGAGAGAGAGAGAGAGAGGGTCAAATCAAACTGTAGCCCTTTCTATCAATGGCACTTTTAAAATGTAAGCAAAAATTGGAGGAACACGACATTACTGTAGAAAGACTCGTCAGTCTCCTGTCAGGTTTTGTAGGCATCACTCACTGGAAAACACCCAGTGTTTCAGTGTATTGTAATGTCACAAAAAAGTTATGTTGGAGTCTGTCCTAAATTATTTTAGCAATAAACAAGTTACACTCAGTGGCCACTTTGTTAGGTACACTAAAGTACAATCTAATGGTACAATCTAATGCAATTCAATACAACAGCTCTGCTATAAATTGGTGCTGTTGTACTGGACTATATTATATTCAGAGCTGTTTCTAATATTCTGACCCCTCATGTTTGTAAACAGGGAGGACAAAAAATTAGAAACACCTCTCAGTATAATGTAGTCCAGTGCAACAGCACCTTTAACTGTGACCTCAATGCTAAAACATATCATTGAATTGACACATTTCAGACAAAGTCTACAAAAACTGAACATTATAAACTTCGTAAAGGTAGAATTTATAGCAGAGCTGTTGTATTGAATTACATTAGATTTTGCAGGTGTACCTAATAAAGTGGCCACTGAGTGTATGTATTGATTAAAGCTACAGCAGCACTGGAAGACTATGTTCATGCTACTCTCTTTCTCTTTGTGAATGTTAAATTGGCAGTGACATTACAAAGTCGCAGTTTGACCAATGGCGCACATACTGTATCACTTCCCGTTATTTCAAAACTGTATTTTGATTTCTTGTATACAACCAGTTTACTGTAAAAATTACTACAGTACATATTACATACTGTATACAATTAATATGTAGTATGGAATTGTATGGGACACGCACAGTATGTTCTGCAGCAGTGAGTAGATTCTCCGTTTCCTTTCTGCATTGCATTGTGGGAGAATACTGTACACCAACAACACACTCAAAAATCTTTTTCAGTATGCATAATGACTTTTTTGAGTGTATGTAATTATGTCTCTTTTCTGGTGTGAACACACTACATACTCAAAACCTGTTTAGAGTGAGTTTGTAGTCTGTAAAGGGGACACACTCTCTGTAGAGCTCAATAAAAACTCTTGCTGGTTATCTATTGGTTGTCATTTTCATCTTTTTACTGTATATTCCTTTGGTATATCTTAAAGTGTATCTTATATATGATTCAGAGTTTCAAATTGAATTGTTTTCCAATCCTGATTAAGGATATATGCAAAAAACTGTTACTATTACTTTGTGTTGTTGTCATTTCTCCCTTCCAACTTTATCATATAGCCTTATACTGTATACTGTACATCATAGAGGTACATTAACATGGGCACTTTTGCAAGCAGGCAAATTCACATAAATACAGCACAGGTCTATGACACCACCCTTTGGACGTATTCCTGCAGCTTTTATCAGTTTTATAAATGTTCATTAAAGCCACAATCTCACAAAAGGCTGATGGAGGCTGCACTTGTACTATACATGTCACATTACAGAGACTCTTTCCATTTCCATTTCAGCAGCCGTGGGAACAAGTGGGAGCACATTAGCTCAGCACCTAAAAGTGCCAGCTCAGGCCTTTTGTCCCCTTAGACCACTTCAGTGTGTGTTATTTCCCCGCATGTTCCCATAAGTACTGCTGCTAGCAACGCTTATTGCTGGTGGGGGTTAAATGCCCGGTGGATGGGTGTACAGTAATAGCTTAGTGTCCAATTTAGAAATACTTAGATCCATAATGCTTTGCTGTTATTCCCCCATGGGAAAGCAAAGTAATGACTCACTTCTTCCAGTTTCCAGCGATTGATGAGGCGTAGATATGCACCAGGCCGACCTGTAAATCTGTCAACCAAAGAAGAAACGATCATTTTTAAAATAAAGTCTGTTTTTTGCCTTTGTCAGGTGGCAGCTTTAATATCATTCAACATCAGCAGACTTTGTAATGGTCACTGAGATGTGTTTAATAGGCTTTAGTGATACTATACTGACAAACCAAAGGCCCTGTTGAAAAATAGAGATATATTGTCACAAAAATAAAACAGTAGAAACATGGGCTATGTTTGGCACATCTGGCTTCCGTTCCAAACGTAGCCCAGAACAGCTCTGCTCCAACCTGTAAATGTATTGGAATGGACTTAATGCTCAAAAGCTGTAAATGTCTTGGACTTGGATGCCATGAAACTATCTATCCTACATTTTAAAGTCTCCATACCGAGAGGTTACACTTGACTGGTTTACCTACTGCAAAAGCTGAGAATACTCTGTGTCCCTTGGGGAGTTCTGAGAAGTGAGAGTCAATATATCTTGTGATGTATCTCAAGGTTCTGTCTATTTCTCCATTTAAAAATACAGTGTCTGTCTAAGTTGTTAGTCAGATGACACACAATTCTGTTTTATCCAAAGACATCAGTAAGTTTTGCTTAAATTTGTGAATTTAAGCACATGTCTGGAGTTCCACAGTGGCCTTCAGCTACTTGAAGAGTCAAGGTCACATCCTCTCTCTCATGGTTTCAGCTTGTCAATGATATTTGTCTTGAGAAAAGTCAGGAACCCCAACAAAACAAACTTATATAATCATCAGCATTCATCATTTTTTTTTACATTTTCTTCTTAAATGGCTTTGATTTGTAATTGCCCTCCATCTTTTGCTGAGTACCTTGTATTATTTTTCTATGAAACAGGCTTTATTATTATCAAAACCAAACGCATACATGTAGCACTTCTGCAGCAGCACATGCTGTACTGTATTTGTGAGTTCTGCGTGACTTTCTTACCTTCCCAAAAAGAAGGCGATGTAGAAAGTTGAACTGTTGAGGTTGACAAACTGAAAAAGGAACATCTTGAAGGTAAAGCTGTTCTCCCACTCTGACTCTGTCCTTGGCTGTTCTGTGGTGGCATGGAGAGAAAGGAGGAACAGTGAGATAAACTGATAAAATGAGCTATAGTCAAGTCAAGTTTATTTATATAGCACGTTTAAAAGCAAAGTGACCAAAGTGCTGTACAAGTTAAACTATATAGATATACAGTAGATATAGATATGCAGATACAGATACTGGAACAGCACATTTCTTTCACAGATGCATGCTGACCATACATACTTTGAGTAAAGTAAAGTGACTAAACTACCATATAATAAGATTCTACAACTTTATGGATAAAGAAGAGTTGGATCAAAGTCATCTGACCCCAATACTGTATGCTCAGTACTGAGCCAACACCGATGTACAGTAGTAATTAAGTCTGCATCAAAAACCACCATTTCAGCCTAGAAGAATATTAGATCTGCTGGTGCAGTCAACTTACCTAAATTAGTGAGAAGAAGAGCAACTTTTTCATAGAGCTAAAAAAGAAATAGAATGTTGGAGGCCATTAGCGAGGGAGGAAGTTAAACAGCCTATAAGAAGCATATAACTTTAGTCTCTTCATGTACAAATGGCAAAAGCATCTTGAATTTTTTTATTGTGGTTGTGATGATTATCACCGCCTGGAACTTCTTATGTACCACTGCATCTCTGCACCACGGCTGTCGATGAACGGCAGAAGCTCACCACGTTGAGGAGCATGATGACGCAGAAGTTGATGCAGACTGCCGTTCCTGTGGTCGCCACCTGAGAGTTGTTCCTGATGAGAGCCCAGCCGAAGGCGGCGAAGGTGCTGACGGTGATCACACGGTAAATGACGATGCCAAACACAGCAGCAATCACCACCAGTATCTGTGACATCACAGGTATGCAAAAATACCACTACTAACAATAATAAATATCGACTTGTTATCAAGTGCTTTACAATATGCATAAGAATAGGAAATAGTACCTTACTGTACATATAAATGAGTGTATCATTAGATGGAACAATATAAAATAAATAACACATTTAGTAATGGCTTTGTTTATACTAAATTTGTTAAAACCTCCTATGCAAACAGGATGGATGTTGGCATAAAAAACCCACATGATGGATTACTAATAAAAGGCATTTGTCAAGGAATATTTAAAACATATAAGGCTCTAAGACGGGGTGAATAAAGGTGAGAGTGGCACACATGCTACTTGACATTTATTTACTCCAGAAACTCACCATGAAGAAGATCCCGGATGCTGAGACGATGAGGCGGCTGTATTTGTCAGTGAAGGCCTGGTAAGGCTCAGGCTTTCCAGATATGGGGTTCATCCTCTCTTTCTTGGAGTACTTGGCCTCAAACTGGGGGCGTATTTCGTCCTGAAAGATGAAATACAAGACACACGTGAGCAGTAAATGTAAGGGGCTTCATATAAAACTCTGGCTATCAGGTGTTTATATGTGTGGATAATGTGGAAGAAATCATGTATTCCATGTTATAGCTAGAAAAGCACGTCATTAGTCCACAGCTGTGTTTAACAAGTCAAAAAAAAGCTGCTTTGTTTCGTGCAGGTTTTTGTTCCTCCTTGATTGTTAGTGAGCCACACCTGCTGTAGATACCAACCAGGTATAGTGTAATCAACTTCATTAGTTTAAGACTTAGTTCATTTCCCCTATCTGAGAAATAATTGTTTAAAAATTACTAGAGACAATCTTTTTGGGTCCATTAACTTTTTCTCGTTATTGAGTTGGCATAATTTAATGTTGCGAGCTCATTCATTTGGAGCCCCAGGGTGCTCAGTATTAAATGAATAAGACCTTGTAAAATAATCATATTAATAGAGAAAAATGTATAAATGAGCCAATCAATTGTGAAATTTAATAACTTATGAATTTCACATTATTATTTCAGATTATAATGAAATGTCATTGCATCATTTGTTTTCATAATAATAGAGATTTATTGGAGTTCATTGTTATTTTGTAGATTTAGTAGAAACTCTTATTTCAAAATGCCCCTTGTCAAAAGTCTTTTTTATTTTATAATGGCATTTCTTCCAATTATACTGTTATTTCATAGCGTCACTTTTCATGGCAGTGGAGTTTTAACCAGTTCTTGCCCCTTGCCGTTCAGCAGGCTCACTAACTACCCGCTAACTAGCTAGCTTCTGTTGGCCAGAGCGACCACAGAGAAAGATTTGCATTTATTCTGTAGAATCACAACACTGCCAAGGGAACAATTAATTCACCAGTACTACTACTACTTACTTTGGCATCATTGTTGCCTGAGCTAACAGGAGCTAACTGGCCACATTTGGTAGCTGCTTGCATAAGAAAGTCAGGGGGCATGTGGAAGGTAAGGGGGCGGTGATTGGTGACACTTCAACTGTCATGAAGTGACATTGTGAAATAAAAAGTGGCATTATGAAAAGTGATAATATGAAATAAAGTGTCATTGGGGAAAATGGCAATGTGGTAAACAGACTTCTGAAAAAGCGCATTTTGAAATAATAATTAAATTATATATTTTTTTATGAATTATTAAATTATTTCACATTTTTCATTTTTTGGTTCATTTCTATAATTTACTTTATTTATTCGTATGACAATGTATTTCATAATGTCTTATGTATTTATTTAATATAAAACACTTTGGGAGTCCATACATTTGTTGTGCTTCAAAGACGGTTGGCTCTATTTTACCGTGTTATAAAACACATCTGTGCTTGGTCACAATACTGTTTCCACCTTATACATTAACAAAAAAGACCTGCCCGAAATGTACTGTATATGCATGAATATAAATAATTTCAGCTGAATGGTGATGATGTTGTGGGTACATGCTTTTAGGGTTTTATTCAGATAAGCATGTTTGAGTTAACAATGTTGATCCCCTGTCATCGACACCACTAGTTTAAAAAGTTACAGCCGCACTGTGAGTAAGCCATCCTTATATCTACAAGCCTTTGATGGGAAACTAGAATCAGAGTGTTTATTATCTCTGTCCTGTCTCCTGTTCTGTACAAAACAGACTGAGACTCTGAGTCATTTTCACACCCACAAACTGCAGTCTTTCAAAGAACACGTTTACCAGTTTCCGTATGATTGACAGACGAGGGTTGGAGGTTGATACACACAGTACGACAGGCAAGAACATTATAGAGCCACCAACATTTCTGACAAAACCAAATTGCAGTATGACAATTGTGTAGGGGCCTTAGTTTGTAAGAGCTGTCGTTGTAAAAGTGTTAAAATTGTACATATCCAGTGAGTCATGAATTGATTTGAGACAGACTCCCCTGGTGCAGGCTTTCAGTACAACAATCCCAGCTTTTTAAATATACGTCTGCAGGCTGGCACAAACTGAAAAAAAGGCACGAGTAGTCAAACATTTGTCAAGGACAGAGCTGCTGTGAAGGCAGAGATATCATCATTGTTTGAGTTGAAGCCTGTTTGGGCGAAGCCAAAGAGCAACAAGCTAGATAATTAAACTACAAATAAAGAACTCTCAATAGAAATATAAATGGCAGCAACTTCGTCTTTTCACTCTGTACAATCCTTCTCACTGCAGTCATTATATCTGAAAGGGAGCAGATTAGCTACAGATACAGAAATGACCACGTGGAGTAAGTACCTCCTCTTCCTCCCAGTCAATGAGGTCCCAGTCGTATGCGAGGACGGCTCTGCGTCTTTTCCAGAACTCCAGGAAGACTGTTGCTGGAAGACGTGAATAAAACAGCGTCAGGTGTTAGCATGTCCGAACTCCGAAACACTAGTGACCACACTTTCAGGGTAAAACACCCTGAGTATTATCACATTATTATGGGGAGCCATATTTGTCCTTACTTAAGTTTATTTTAGAAGACCTTTTGAACACTATTATCACACTTGTTCTCTTCTTATTGTCCATATTTGTTGTTGTGTCTGTATTTTCTTGAAAACAAGCTATAAACAAAACATTACTGACGTATTATCACCTTATAAAGTTGTTGTGGGGAACATGTTAGCAAACATCCAACAGACATGTAGGAACATTAGTATTATTTTGGAGCCATGTTTCTGAATAATCCCTGATGTGACCTGAAAGGTGAGGTCATGATCAAATCCCTCTGGATGTGTTCTTGTTGCACGTGATTGGCTCAGTCCTGAATGACTGGTGGTAACTAGTGAAACCAGCTGGTTTGATGCCAAGATAATCAGGCTGTGTTGAAATTGTCTCAGGGCAAAGTGACACTGAAGTGTTTTTGACTCCGGTGTTTACAGTGCAAAATGACATTCACCCTCATTATCACATAGAGAGGTCACTCCCGGAGACAGTGTTCAGGCATGGAGGGTAGAACAAAGTCCTAGGGATAGTTTACTTATTGCACACTTATTGCACACACATTAACTTGCCTCTCTGCTGAAAATTAAAGCAGTATTTCCGCAGAGGTTCCACACTGATCAGAAGCTTTTCTCCTGAGAAGATCCTGAGTTTATTTTCTCTATCGTGTCCACGTCCCTGCTGAACGCAGAGTAACATGTTTTGAATGTGAAGGCTCAGCTGTCTGAGAGGGGCACCACTTCCCATGTGGAGCCAGCAGGGGAGCACACTTCTGAGGAACCTTAATGAAGGGATTTGAGCTGATTCTCTGCTGCAGTTGAACCCAAAAATATATTCATTTGGACAGCAGCCGCAACAGCAACTTCCAACACGGAGAGGCAGTGGCTGTAAGGTCAGTACATTACTGTAATTTCTATTAGACTTTTCTTTAAACTGGATACAACTACTACTAAAGTATTTGCAGACATCAGACTGAGCTCTGGCATGTCTGTGCAGCTGTGAAAACAGCTGAATCTTCCACTTTGCTCTTCTTAGAGTTTAACATTCGTCACAGGTTCTCTATACAAAACGTTAATATAATAGTTGGGCGTCTTTTTAGTCAGATTATTAGTTTGTGTAATCTCTTATATGTGTGTATAAGTATGCATATATCTTGTTACATATTTTACTCTGCTATATATTTAAAGAAATTTATTTTTTCTCTGTTTTATACCCTTGTCCTAGATGAAACTAGAGGAAACATCAAATCTTTCTTCAGCTGTTTTCTATAGTTTTCGCACTGAATGACAACTTCACACACAGACAGACAAGCAGACCAGAAACATTTCAATAAAACAAGTTCAAAGCAAGTTAAGCAGAGCTCTGTCAAGACTAGAAATAATAAATAATGCATAATATAAACACATGAAAGAGATTTAAAAGGGGTCAGCCCTGCTGTAGTGATGTATAATTCGTTTTGTTCTGAATCTGATGTTGGTTCTGTGGTGATCCACGAGTACATTCTGTTAAAGTACTGATGGGTGTGCATACCCCTTTTTTTGTGATTCTCTGGTCAGTAGTAGGAGAGTAGACGGCAGTTTGTTGTGAGGTTTAATCTGTTGATTTTTTTAACTTCCCATTTTTTGTTTCATTGATTGATTGATTGATTTTTGATTACATTCATTTATTAGTCCAAAATTCCCTTTAAAGTTTCATGTTGCCACACTGACACATCATCTTTTGCCCTTTATATGGCTGCACTACAATCACAAAAACAACAACAGCAAGTATGAAAAAGAGTGCTTGCACAGCCTGTAATATTAACTTCTTTTCAAAGCCAAATTGAAACGAAATATAAAACCGATTAGATCCTTTCAGTGTGCCGAAGAAAACTTTCATCTTGTAAGTATGTAAGGATGTAAGTAAATACAAGCAAATGCCTCTGCCCGGCTGCACAGGGACGCTCCTGGAGCAGTGAGGGATCTGACTGATGGGATTTCTCCAGAACCAAAACCTGACTCTGGGCTCTCAGCCTGAGGTTACCCACTGGGAGTCAACACCACACCTATCATCAGCTGGTACTGTCACATTTCCAATGACACACTAGTAAAAGTTCATGATTCTGTAGCTTTAAAATACAAGGGATCCAATCTGTCAAAGTGGTATTATCTTTGTCAAACAAAGATTTTAGCAACCTTTACAAGTTATGCCTTCGAATTTAAAACATGTTTTGCTTTACATTCCTTCATACAACTTTCTTTTTCTACCGTTTTGACATAATATTAATCCCACTATATCTGCAGTTCACCATAAAACATTTACAAGTGTGAAACCGATAGGGTTTCCACTGTGATGAGGACATTGTCTGAATTATTAACACACACTATTGCAACAGGGCCTGCACTGCTTTCATTAGTAGATACTGTAGAGTGAGAGCCACAGCACTTACTGTATATGAATTAAAGTTTCTAACATGTTAACTCTAACCCTTTTAGATTTTAGGCTTTTGGCTACATTACATTTCAACTCTTGCATGGGTTTAAAGGAGTCTGATGGCTCTGGGATTCAATTCCTTGCGTAGCTTAAAAAGCACAAAGTACTGCATAGAGCAAGGATTGCATACACCATTAGTTTAATTACAAATGTCAGCGTCCATGTCACACCTCTGCACTAAGCTACAAAACCACATTCAATCTTGTAACCTTTCTCTGCTCTTTACCCTCAACAGTTAACAACACCATAATCGCGCTGGGTGTGTTGACCTTTGCCCTCCAGCTGTGTTTAGTTCTGTTCTTCATGCTGAGATGTTGGAGATTCGACAACAGAGTGCGAGAGGCTCTCAAACACCCAGAGGCGGTTAACAAAGTCACTGGTGAGCATTTAGTGTGCTGCAGTTTATTTTATTTCTTGTTTTAGGTTGGTATACGAATTTTCAATGTCATTGAATGAAAACATTGCAAATAGTGCAAGTGGTGTGAGTTGTTTTTGAGAAACAATTCACAGATTAAGAAGCAGGATGCAGCCAATATTTTATATCAATATGGACTGACTGACTTGTCAAGATCCATGTGCGGGAGCTCTACTTGAGTTTGCTGTAACTATAACCACTTGCAATAAATACAAATCACATATTTCATGTCTCCAGGTTTTATATTTTCATATTATATTTCATATTTTGTACCCATGTTATTCAGATTAAATATGGAATAAAGTGAGAGAAGCGGCATGCACTGTGAATGCTTTCTCACCTGCCACGGTTTCAGTCAGTCACCTTGTTAAGTTGAACTGTGTCAAAGAGCATATTAGTTATGTAGTTTGTACAGAATAGAAAAAAAAAGCATTTCCTCTTCTTTTCTGCTGTATGTCTTTTATTTCAGCAGAGTGATTTTTGGTTCATTTCCCTTTCTTTTGTATTCCTCAGCCCCCTCATCCTTCCACCTAAAGATTTATAAGCAGGCCATCTATCAGCTATGTGATAATGACAATGCTGCTGCTTCATCGCCTGCCGTGTCGGCAGCAGTTGAAGAATATGAACCCGTCACAAACTCTCTGTTTGCACCTGCCATACCCTGGGACCTTGTTCAGCGCTGACAGGCTCCAGATCCTCCTGGCATTAACCAAAAGTGAACATTCGAGTTTGACTTCATGATGAATATAGTGAATGCATCCAACAATGTACGATCTACATGCAATGCAATAATATGTCAGTTTTTACCTGTAGTGATAATAGCTTTGTTTTTAGAGACCTCTGATATTTTTTTAATCATTTCAATAATAAAACAATTAAGTTAAAACTGCACCTATGAATATTTTTATATGAAAAATGGGTCAAATGACTATGTGTCATGTGAAAGGTAGAATAGTCATCCAATTCAGCAAATCCCCTCAGTTCTATGCCGCGTTTTAGTGTTGTTCAGCTCATTGTTTTTGTTCCACGGTCCGCAAGTTTAATGTTTTGGTTCAGTCTCTTCGGTGTCACTTCCAGAGGCAGAAGGCAGCTGTTTTCAGTAATAAAGCTCTGATAAACCCACTGTAAGCTGCCTCCCTAGCACCAAACAGCAGACAAAGTTAGCAACTAGCTGGTGACCATAGTGGAGTTCCCCCCAGAAGCTGGTGGAGACCAAACCAGAGCTAAAAGCAGTGTGAATATTATCATATATATAGGATTAATAGTCGCCAAGTGGAAAGAAACACGACAACAAATAAATGCTATAGTTGCTCTGTGTTTGCTGGGTGTATAAATAGGCATATGAAGCATATGAATTTTAGCATATGTTAGCATATGAATTTTCTAAGGTGATAATATGTCAAAGTTTTAGGCTTGTTGTGCTGCTCCCCGAGTGGCAAAAAATCCATTAATGCAGGTTTAAAATGTGTAGTTGTTTAAGTTCCCGGAGGAGAAACACCTGTGCAGAAATGTAAACTGTTTGACTTACCCCAAACAGCCATGAATACAGCAAAGAAAACAGTTGCCCCATTGTCGAAGAGATGGGTGACCTGAGAAGAAGAAAGGAAGTCCTTGACATGATGCTGGAAAAATTATATAGAAACACAATTTAGCTGAAGTTCACAGTAAATATTATCTTTATGACAACAAATGTAGTTTAGCTTCAATCCCTGACCACTACTTTTCTGAATCAAACACATTGGCCTTAATTTTTGTGGTAAATCATTTTGAGTTACATATTGATACACTTTGTTGGCTCACAACACAATTTCCATGAGTACAATAACAAAGTGCACAACAGCTGTGGGGAACATTTTGTCCCCTTGCTGTGCTGACAGTACCTTGGCGTAGATGCAGCTGTCCGACAGTCTCAGGTAGGGGCAGTACTGGTCACAGATGGGGCACATGATGATGTCAGTAGCCTGGCAGATTTCTTTACTGGAGAACAACATTTAGCCCATCAAACTCTGGTAAAGTTGGTATTACAATGTCCAGCAACAGTGAAAGTGCCTTTGGGCAACGGAGTAAAACCCAAACTGATGCAACTTTCAGCTTGCAAAAAGTACAGCACTACATGTATCTGTTCAGTTTTTTTTTATGGAAGTTGTTGATAAAGTTATGTTCTTCTGAAGAAATAATTTGTCCTCACTTTCTTATTCTGTGGCACAGCACAGTGTTTCAGTCTCTGTCTTACAGTATAAAGTGATGACGGGGCACATTTACATTTATCTGTAAAGCATTTATTTTAACCAGAGAATCCTGAATAAGTTTAATTTCCTTTATTTCACTTAACAGGCATCCAATACTATAAGTCACAAAGGACAATTTCACACTCTGTTGCCTTATCTGTAATACCAAATTAGTTTTGCATGAAGAAAAGTTACCTGATGTTTTCACTAAATAAAATCAGTATCTGATCTGTACTTATTGAGCTTTTGTGCAGCAAAAACAAATAGCATTGTGAAGCAGATAAGGTTTGTTCTTCCGCTGAAACTCAAAGTTTAATGAAAAAAATGCTACCAGCTCAAGGGGCAAATATTTTTATCTGAGAAAAGAGGTGTGTTTACCTGACCTGGC
Source organism: Oplegnathus fasciatus (assembly GCA_003416845.1). Classification (NCBI taxonomy): domain Eukaryota; kingdom Metazoa; phylum Chordata; class Actinopteri; order Centrarchiformes; family Oplegnathidae; genus Oplegnathus; species Oplegnathus fasciatus. The sequence goes on along the minus strand of NTHP01000409.1, from coordinate 159,720 downwards.
AGTGCTCCAGAGTGAAGATGCCATACAGGAATACCAAGAGGCCGACTAAAGCAGCAGGAAACAGCATCCCTGTGTACCAGCCGAGCCAGGCGAAGTACAGGCCGATCTTCTCCCCAAAATACCTCCTGAAACAACAGCAGGGCACGAGAAGAAACAAATTTGAATTTCAGTTCAGTTTGATAATTCTTGAAAATACTTTCGTATAAATATGCTGTATCTGGTAAAACAGCAGATTTATATCCTGATGTCTTAAGACAGAAAAACTACAGCCTGTTGCATCAAACATCTATTCAAAGTCAGCTTTTTTACTGGGTTGTGATAAAAAACAACTCTAGATGAAGGTAATTGTGAATTACTGCTACTACTACCTGTCATGATGTTTTGATTTGAAAATATTTAAACACCTTTACATGTCTGAATGTAGTTACCTGATGAGGTCTAGTGGTTGGTACTTGTACCAAACCCCCCACCAGGCCCAACACTCATACAGCAGGTGCCGGTGGTTCTCTGCTCCATGTGTTCTGATGGAGTTTTTGCTGTGATATCTCCCCTGTTACAGTCAATACACACACACATGCACAGAAACATAATCTATGAAACTTAATATATGTGTGTACTGGTGTAATATCAGTACATGGAATCCATGACCACATACTTGACAAAGAAAGCAGTTATCACTTAAAAACAGGTGACAGAATTGATTTAATTAGTGGCTTTATGGATATCAGCCAAATTACCTCATGAAGAGGGAAAGCTGCCTCATATGAATTATTGCTCAAAAGACGATTAAGCCCTGGAAAGAAAAACAGAGCAGCATGAAAGAAGAGCAACGGATGCCTGTTTCTGTTAGACAAGCAGTGTAGCAGATACTAGGGCTGTCACTTTGTATTCGAAATTCAACCTACTGTTGGAGAAAACTGGTGAGCCCTTCATTAATCCAAAAGGATAAGATAAAATACGTCTTAAGTAATTTAAGTTATGTATGTGCAAACACAGAATGTAATGTAAGATACTATATTTATTTTATCCTTTTACCCCTTCCCAAGTTAGCTTCCATTTTCCTTTCGTTTCAAACATTTCTACTGTAGAAATTGTCATAACGCCCAGGGAAAAACTCACCCATCTTATTTTTACCCTCCTCATATTTGACTCGTTGGAGGATGTGGTGGATGATGCGACTTCTGGTGGCGTTGTTGAAAAAAGTGTCTTTGTTGTGGATGATGAAACTGCAGTGAAACAAACCAGTTATTACGATTCTGTCTGCTGTGAAAGATTTGTGTGTGTGTGTGTGTGTGTGTAGGCTTATATGTGTGTATGAGTGTGTGTGTGTAGAGTGTCAATTTGTATGAGGAAGGCAACAGAGAGAATTTTAAGTGGCAAAAGTGCAAAAGAGGAAATGGAAAATGTACCAGGCACCAGTGTACGATAAAGTTAAAGTCATTTCTCAGGACAGTTCCTTGAAAACTCACTGATGTATCCTTGATCGACTGAAGGGGGCGGTAAAGCTCTCGTTCTCTTCCAGGTCGGGCAGAGTGTTGTTGTCAAACTTCATGGGCTTGCGGGGAAGCCAGCCACGAAATTTGTTCATGCGCTTCTCCATCCTGCAAGTGAAGTTTCTGTTAAAGCTTCCAGAAAAGAGTTTTGCTTTCAGCTGATCTCATGCTGCCTCCTTGACTGAACACTCACCTGCTCATGAACTTGTGCCGTCGATGCATGTAAAAGATTTTCCTCCTAGAATATGCAGGACGTTGGGAATAATTAACATAGTACTTAGTACAGTTCATTAATGAGCATAATAACATGAATGAATGGTACTACTACTACTGATACTACCATTACTATTACTGCTTCTATAGGTTGTTTGCATATGACGTCAGGTCTCTGCGTTGCTGTGGCGACAATTGCAGATGGGGGTCAGGAAGCGATTTTCTACAAAGAAAGCACTATCACAAGCTCTCAAAATGCCAAAGGTTTCCATTGTTTATGGTTGCTCAAATCAATCAAACCGAGAAATCACGGGGAGATTTTACTGAGTAGCCTACCAAAAGTTGTTTGTTATTCGCAAGAGGGAAGAAATAGCCTGAAAAAACGCTGGCAAAAATGGCTTGCGAACCTTCATCTGCGGTCGGGAGGAGCGGAGTCGGATAATGCTCGTGTGTGCAGCAACCACTTTGTCAAAGGTAAAGTAACTTAACATCTAAACTAGCACAGTACAGGCTTTCCTCCATCTCATCCATTCTGCTTTTCACTTCCTGACCCCATCTGGATTTTATGCGTCATCGGAATCACGTGACTGCAAACAACCTATTGCTGCTAAGTATCAGTTGTGCTATGTTTTTATCATGTTTTTACCATTACTACTATTGCTACTAATGATAAATATGATAATACTACTAATAATACAAACATTAAAGGTAGCCATTGGAGTTCTTCGACCACTAGTTGAGCAATGTTTTGACGAACAGTCCCCAGGTGAGCGATGCAATACACATTTCTGCTGCTCGTTTCACACTATTTCACTGATTGACAGTTGGTGGCGGTAACACGGAAAGAAGCGCAGCAATGCACCAACAAAGGCAGTGAAGAAGAAGGCTACAAGCTAGCAAACTTGGATGTAAACAATGCATAAAATATCCAAAAAAGTTGGCTTGGCAAATGTTTTATGACGAAGGAAATGCATTTAACGTGTTTTTAAACCTATGGTGAGATACACTGAATGTAAACATAACTTTTGTTTACTTACAAGAAAACTCCATAGGGTACCTTTAAGGTTTTTTTTCCCCATTTTAAGACACATTTAGAAGTGTTGTCTCACCTAAAGGGCATGCGAATGTTCATGAGCTCTGCGTAGCGACAGAGAACATCCCATGGTGCATGAAGCTTCAGAAAAATCACATCACTGTTTGTTAAAGAGGCCTGTACAGAAAACAAACACACAGACACACAACAATTTCATTTCAGCAAAGAAGATAAGATAGTTAAAAAAGGAGGACAACTAAATATCTTCTCGGTGCAGGCAGCGGCATCAACATCAATACGTTTGCTAGGTTCTGCTCTTTTCCTCACCTGTTTATACTGCCTGACAGAGTAGGAGTCAGTCTAAAGGTGCATGAATCAGGAGCTAACTGGAAAGAGACCTAAAAATAACAAAATGATTCCATGCAAGAGACACACACGAGTGGGCTGTTGAAGAACCATTGTCTTCCCCTGCATGTCCTGGATAATGATGACCTTGATGCCACTGCTTCGACATCTTATACTCACACACACAGACAGCCAAACACACATTTTCCACTCTTTCAAGCAACACTTTTGCTAAAAAAGAAGCAGCAGGGGGGGGAATTGCCATCAGCACATTTGTTTTGCATCTATAAGTGGTGGCTCACCAATGAATGCCACAACAGCACTCAGCTGTCAGACCACGACTGGACGCAAAGGCTCAGAGCATTTTAAAATTCAGCAATCAGATTACATGCATTACAGGACTGAGCATTAAATTGCTTCTTCACACAAATTGATATAGACATTGCTCATGTTGCACACTGTGAATGCAGCTGCAGGTTTGCCAAAGTAATCACAGCAAAGCTAATTCTCTGTCAGTACAGGAACCTACCAAGCCTCTTATTTATTTGCAGTCATAATTTTTCAGAAGTGGCAATTTTTGCTTGGCACCCTGGCCAGAATGTGAGCAGTGAGAGCAAAAATAATTTTTGGAGGCCTGATGTGGAGATGGAGGCCTGATGTGATTAGAAAGGCCACTCTTCAGGTGGAGCCCTGTGATTGTAGCTGCTGAGGTGCCCTTGAGCAAGACATATCTCCTGACCTCTGCCCTTTCTTTTGTGGAAGGCAAGGACAAAAACATGTAATCAATGACAATTTTGATAATCATTTTGATTTTGATTAATTAATCAAGTAAATATGTCACATTAAGGGGTTAAAGCTTGGGTAGGCAATGTCTTTTAGAAGCACTTTTTGTTATATTTGTTGAAATTCTCTTTACATCCAGACAGCAATCAATAAATCAAATGCTCTGACAAATAAAAGAAAAAAAATCCGGTGTCTGTGGCTGTTGCAGGACTGTAATAAACTGCCTGTCACAAGGCTAGGCGGCTAAAGCTAGCGAACTAGTCGCACAAGAATGGCAGAGAAAGAAAGGAAAGACAGAAGAAGAAAAGGCTGCGACCAAAAAGAGGTTGGATAAAGCAAGAGGTCAAACCAGAGTCAACATCGGTCTGACTTTTCAATGATGGCGAGAAGAACTGAGGGAGCTGAAGGGCTGAAAAGTGACGCTGTGAGTACTAACAACAGCCATGTTGGTTGTTTACGTTCATTATGTTGATGTTCTGTGTTTTCAAACATGTGAATGAGACATGAGGTAGTTGGACACGGTTAGTGATGACAATGATGCGCTGCGCTCCTCTCCCCAGCGCTCCGTCGTGGACTCGTCCTCCAGCAGTAGTCAGGCAGTGCTTGTTTGTGTGTTTTGGGGGGGGACCTGAAGGGGGTGGCAGTCGGATAATTTCAAAATCTAGCTTAATCTTGCTGGTTTCTCCAACACTGCCTACCCTGGCTTTAAAGCTGTTCAAATATGACTATTTTACGGTGACCCTGAGAGCTCAACGCACAGCAACTTAAGAAAACACATGCAAATACACAAAACACAAGCAAATTAAGAAAACATCTTCATCAATGTGACAACACATGCGCAGCATTTAGAAAACGCACTGCAAATAGAAAAACGCTACAAATACAAAAATGCAGCAAATACAAAAACGCTGCAAATACAAAAATGCGATGTTCACATATATCTTGTGGAGAATCCCTCCCCTTACAGTGCTGCCAGGATGAAAGTGTACAAAAGAGACAGTTATATGTATTTTCGATCTGGATGGGTCAATAATGCTGCCGTTTGGGAGGTGAAGGACCAGTCATCCCAGCTGCTCTCCCCGCCTCCTCCTCGCGGGGGCTTCAGCGGCAGCTCCCGTTCCTGTTGCCCGGCCTGGGTGGCTCGTCTGCCGGCGTGAGGACGGCCAGCGGTCAGCGTGTGGATCTATGGATCACACGTGTTTTCAGCCACTGCGCTCCATCAGAGTAATTAACGTTATGGATCTGATTTGGATTGTGATATTAAAGATAAGATAATAATGTTGAACGGAACATGATGCTGTGATATTGTCACACCAAGCACAGACACACAGACTTTTAAAAGGGAGCTGTTGTTTGAATAAAGGAGACATTGCGATTAAATAGATGTTTTTAATGTTTAAATATTTTAAATAAAATGTTCACACACTTTTATAAATCACCTCATAACCTGGCGATCGGATTCAGGGTCCCTGTAGTCAGCGTTGTAGGGCAGTAACGTTAGTGACAGGGCAGTAATGGTTAACGTTAGGTTAAGACAATATCTTATGACATAAATCAAATCAAAGCTCGGGCGGGATTCTATAGAATCACAACCAGGCTTGTCTCCTCGTCGGTTAGTACATCTGATTGAACAACAACTATCTGGCATTTTGGCTAAACCAGGTAAAACTAGCTGGCGGGCAGCGGAAGACAGCCTTGTTTTGCCCTCCAGGTGGGCGTTCCTATAAGGGTGTGATGTCACGTGAAAACTATGAATTATGCCCCGGAAACAGTTTCCACAGTTAACAGGAGAAAAAAAGATGTAAATGTACAACAGCCATTCTCTTCCACACTCCAATCAAGAAGGTGGCGGTAATGCACCTGAAAGCTGTTTGCCAACCACCATTAAACAACAGAAGAAGAAGAAGTTTCCAAAGTTTCTGTTGTCGCCTGGGTGACTTGTAGCGTTTCTGTATTTGCAGCGTCTTTGTATTTGCAGCGCGTTTTCTAAATGCTGTGCATGTGTTGTCACAGTGATGAAGATGTTTTCTTGATTTGCTTGTGTTTTGTGTATTTGCATGTGTTTTCTTAAATTGCTGTGCGTTGAGCTCTCAGGGCCACCGTACTATTTTCATATTACATTACATAACATGAAAAATTTTGTGTTTTTCGGTCTGCAGCTTCACTGTTTTTTAACGTTGTCTCCAGCTGAAGCAGGCAGCTGTTTTCAGCAAAAAAGATTTGATCAACTCCCTGCCCAGCAACAAACGGCAGACAGACAAACAGTTTAATCCAAATCAACTGAAAGATAATTTGGATTTTTGTGTTTCTGTAGCAAATATACGTATATAACGTTTATGCAGTTTATCAAAGCAAATGTTCTAAATGTTCCTGGTCTTACTTGACACTTGTCAGTGTAATGTGAGTTATGTTGGATGACACTGAACTGCTAATATCTGGATTTTAATATAAGGCAGCGAGTGTAAATGTTCTTTACCTCCTTTTCCATCTGTAAGCCCTCTGCACGGATGTTCCGCTCAAATATCTCCCTCTTCTCTGACTGCGAGCTGGACTTCCTGTAAACCAGGATGTAGTCAATGCGGCTCTTTCCATCGCTGAAGCAAAGGCCGCTGGACTTACTCCTCCCCTGAGGACAGACAGGCAGACAGCCAACAGAGAAAGAATCAGGAAATAATAGTAACTGGCCATTGAGAGGTGGAGTCTGCTACCTTGTTTTAAAATGACTTCTTATCCGACATTTATCATGGATGGACGATTAAGTGGTTAACCAGCTGTTAGCTTTACACACATCACTCTACAAACTACTCCTGTCCACAACTGGCTTATATCTTCAGTAGGGATGAAAGGAGCAATGACCTTAGGGAGCTCAGAGATTTAGTATCACCACTGACCTCTGGGAGGCCAGAATCCGACTTTGTGTTGTCGTCAAGGATGCTGCTGTGGGTTCCCGGGTTCAGCAGGGTGGAGTCGTCGTCTCTGGACGGGCTGCTGATGCCCTCTGACCTCTCTCTCTCAAGCAGCACATTAACATCCTTCACAGCTGGAGGGCGGGGTGTATAAAAGTAACATTACTGTAACACCAGTAACATTACAGCAACACCTTACATGTTCACATTAGTAATTTGACCCAACCACCCAAATATTGCAGTCACACTTACTGTGTCCACATACACAGCTCTACTGCCCTGCTACACACCCTTATAACTGGAAGCTGCCACAACAGGACTGACTTCTCTCACTTATTGTGAAATTTGAACAAATTAAGGTGTAATAAGTGTAGAGAAATTTCAAGCCCTAGTGGTGCTGGGTCTCACCGAGGGGAGGCACATCGTCTTGAGTGCTGGAGTCCGGGGCTTCTACCGAGGATTCCTCCATGATGTTGGCCGTCCCACAGGAGGAGAAGGCGAGAGGTCTGTCCGCTGCCTGGTAGCCTGAGGCCGAGGGCTGCAGCGGGACTCTGCGTCGGTGGAGGCTCTGCCGTTGGGGCTCAGACCCATGTAGAGATAAACTCACACCTATGGGACACACAGAACTTTTTTATTAGTTTGTTTGTTTCTTCATGTTTTGAAGCCTTTCTAACTTGAGAAACCCTCTGGTACTTGTTGTCCGTTTTGTGATCTATTTCTTGCTCTCATAGTAAAGACACCAAAAACAAAGTAGACATTAGGATTACTTAAAAGGATGACAGAGTGAGAAAGCAGCCAACTATAAACACAGCAGTGACAGATTTTCACCTTATAAAAGTTGCAAACAGTTGCTTATTTGCATATTCAGCAAACACGATTCCTTGTTCGACAGGTAGACAAAGGGTTAACAGATCTCATTTGCTAAAAACAGCTGTAAGAGTCAACAAAAAACGATACAGTTAAGTTCTGTAAATACCAAAACAAAAAGCTGAAAGACGCAAAGATCCTCTGTGGGTTTGTCACTATTAGCGACATCTTTCACACACACTGTTATTTGACCCATTGTTCATCTAAAAATATTGATTCAATCAGCTTTAACAAGAATATTCACAATGAGTGAGTATTGGTTCACTTATTAATGAATGTTCCTTGTGAAACGTCCATCTAACTGCTGAAGACTTCCACAGAACACAGGAGGTTAGCATCTTGAAGCTAGGTAGGGCAGCCATGGTTTTTAGGTTTGGAAAGTCTCAGGTAACCCAAACTCCATACTGGATTAATTCTACTGAAGGCAGCAGTGTCCAGAGTCCATCTTTTCAGTGGAAGCCAAACCGGGCTGGTTAACCATTCACACTATCGCACACTTTCCCCCCGGGTTGTTGCTATACTGTTAAAGCAAAATTAGAACCGGTGGAATGAAAAAAGAAGAAGCAGAAATAGAGAGAGAGAAGACGGATAATGTGACAAAGAAAGGTGTGTGAAAGTCAGAGAGGGAAGACCCACATAAAAAAAGAAAGAAAAAGAAACAGAAAATGACAGCTCAGTAACTTTTATCTCCTTAATAAGGATTAACCTTGAAAGACCTTGAAAACACAGAAACTCTCCATGGGAACGCACAAGCTAATTGGGTCTATTTGTCAACCAGACTGTGTCCTTTGGGTTGAGAAATAATTCAAAGCTTAGCAAAACAGCTTAAATCAACTCTATCTAAATAGGTTTGTATCTCTCACTTTCAGTTCTCTGGAGAGCGGAAAGACTTGAGTAGACTTGAGTAGAATTTTCGTTGGTGACATGAAAGATGACTCAGCTACATTTTTATGCTGAGCCATAGTACCGGGGACAGAGATAGAGGTTGGGGAAGCGTCTCGGCTCTTAATCAGCCGTTGATGCTTTGGAACATTGGAGCCCGTGGATGCAGCTAATAGAAACGTGATAAATTTCATACCAGTGAAAAATCAGTGCTCAGCGTTCTCTCCCTTTACTCAGAGCGGTAGTAAACATTTCACTACGCTGGGGTTTGTCTATCCAAGCAGCAGCTGCAGTGGTCAGAGACGGCAGGCTGAGAAAGCATTCACATGAATCTGCATTTATCCGGAGATGAAGTGGATAACACATCCAGTGGAATTACATTTTTTTCTCCAGAAGTTGAACAGAGCCTCAAGGTTCAATGTACTGTACTGTATAATGAAACAGAGCTTGGAAATTAAAAGACTCGAGAAGCTTGTTCAGAGTGTTATTTTGCACTTCTTACACATGCATGTGTGTAACGACTATGGGGAGCAACAGCACTAGCTCTTTAACTTAACCTCCCCATATTCGAGACACTCACCGACGCTTTTTCTTTAGCACCCACAGCACTCCGACGCCGGTTTCATTAAAGGGAGAGAGAATTGCTCACTATAAATATTGGCTCTCAGAGGACTGACACACTACATATTAGCCTACATCATGCTGCTGCGCCGAGACAGCGGCCAGTCAAACAATGTATCCATCAAACTTTAACAGCCTTGTGGCACGTCTGTAACCCAAGCCACAAGTGAGGTCACATGGTGCTGAAGCTTTGAAAGCACAGACTGAAGTGTAACAGACGATTCTCTTCAGACCTCAGTTACAGTTAATACAACTTAAGGTGTTTCATTAGCTATTTGATATGACATTATCTTTTTTCCCCATCCCTTCTCCTTCTTACGACAAAACTAAAAAGATGGATAGTCACTACAAATTCAGGAAACATACACAATTTACAAGTTGTAGATGAACAGTTCTTAAAATTGTAATTACAAGTGGGTGCTAACAAATAGCTAACGATACCTACAGTATCTTTGACTTTCCCAGTTCTGACATGTTGCTGACCTTTGAATTCTCCATAAATGACACACTGACCAGTTGCCAGCACATAATCAAACCTTACAGTCACAACATTATCCACTGATTTGCCAAGATAAACGATGACTCCTCCTGACATCTGAAATGTATTCAGTATGCTTTCCCAAGGCCAACAGTGGGACTTAGCTGGCAAAAGGACTGTAGCATATGGAGAGTTGGCTGTCCTGAAAACAAAAAGGGAAAATGAACAAAAATGCATATTAAAGATGCATCATTTCATTTTTCCTTCTTCTTTTTTTTTGGTTACGAGGGTGCAGAGGAGACCTCCACAACAACCACACAATTGCTTATTTACACGAGGTCAAATATAGAAGCATCTTAGATCTGTTTTGGCGTACACGAACTCTTGACAATATTTGGGTCTGAGCTTGCTAGATGTAGATATTGTGAATCACTTTGCTGATTTAAATCATTTTGTTCAGTTCAGTTGAAAGATTCGTAGCTATTTGTGGCTTTGTAATTCGGTCATTCACTGTGTTTTTTTGCAGTTCAAAAAGACCAACAGAGTGGTGAGTCTTCTCTCGTAAAATGATCTAGCTGATCCCATTATGTCAGAGTCAGTAGTCTGATTCTCCTTTCATGTACAGTATATCGTATCAAAAATTTAAAATCATCAACCCAATAGTTTTGAATCAGGACCTCCAGTATTTGGAGCAAGCAGCTCATGAAAATTAATGTGTGCAGAAGAAAGTAGGCTAGGGCTGTTATTTCAATGTGTCAGATACATATTTAATCAGCATTTCATATTCTATGCTGCCCCTTTCATTATCAGGTTGCAGCTAGTGTTTCTGCCTCCTCAGTCAACAAAAGGTGATTACAGATCTCAAGTACATGGTTAAATGTGGGGTTAGGTGGTGCTAGGTAACTTTCTGGGTGGTTTGATTTTATTTGGATTTAATGAGTGGATCCACACTGGATTTCAGTTTGTTAAAATACTAGACCCTAAATGTAAAAAAGCCACTCATTATTATGTCAATAAAGAAATATAGTTTCTCAGATCTTGTTCACTTCTAAATGCACAGTTGACATCCTCCGATAAAGCTGATTTCAAATTTACCACACTCATCCTATTTGGATTTAAAGGGGGACTCCAATGATTTTGCAAATGAAGATCAGTTTACTTGTAATTGAAGAGCTACTCAGCCTATAAATACAGTTGTATTTTGTCCTCTGTGGCTGTGGAGGGAGCTTTCTAAATTATAACTGTGTGTTCAGACCAAATGCGAGGCAAATTTTCGAGGCAGCGCAATTGAATACAAAGTCAATGGAAAAATAAGGAAGCGATTTGATGCAAATTCACCCAGGTGGCGCAAATTGATGCGAAGACACATCCACGTGGTGTTCAAAAGGGACGTCCATTGCTATCCAGCTTACAGCTGATGTCTGTAACAGTTGTCTGAGACAGTTGTTACCTTGGCTGTTTGGGGCGGATAAACATGATAAACGGGCCAGCAGTGAAATTTGCGCGAATGATGTGAGGTGTTTCGCTTTCTGTCTCAACACACCTTTAGACAGTAACCCTGATGATGTCATCAAGGCTATCTTGGCTTTGGTTTGGAGACTTCACATTTTTAACAGAAAGCTTTTAGTTTCAAACATGTGGCCACTCAGGAGGCAGGGAAGCTCTGACAAAAGACGCTATAGAGTTGCATTATGGGAAGTGTAGGATCCAGTGATTTTGGAGCTTGATCCATATTGTTGACTAAAAGTGAGGACATCTTAGCACGTGTTCCACCAATTTTGACATTTTTTAAAAATCTGGTTCTCACAGTGGAGTGTCCCTTTAAAATACATTTGGTTTGGCTATTAATTTCTCACACAATTAACTAGCAGTACCACAATATAAGCAGCAGGACACGATGCCTAAAATTTATAGCACAGAATAGGACCATTGCCACATCACAGTGGGTTTTATGAACAGCTACTTGATTGTGCAATTCTACTCAAGTCTTTATTTTATCATTTGCTTATTTGATAAATAAAGCCCCGTCATTCTCAAAAACAACATGGTTCCTTGTGTAACACAATCCACCTGGAGATGACAGCTCACATTGAGAAGAGAATAAAAGATTGCAGGGGGAAAGGGAAGAAGAATGGGAGGTGGCGGGGGTGTGCGATGTGTTGCCAAGGGGATCGGGTGTCAGTCACTTGTGAGGAGGAATCGTTCTTTCCATCTGGATGCACCCATCATGCCCCGGGGTGGATTTGGGGGGGGTTGCTTGTTCTCTCTGACGGCAAGCAGTGGGGATTTTGTGTCTGCCAACCTGCTACTGGTGCCTGGATGGCACGGTCGCAGCACACACACACCTACACACACACACACACACACTCCTGACAGAGGCATGACCCATTTCTGTGTCTTACAACTGATGCATCGTGGAGGATGAAGAAGTGGAGTGTATGACAATCAAGAGAAGAAGGGGACAGCTCGGAGAGAAAATGAGTGTGTGTGTGTGTGTGTGTGAAGGTCAAATGCTTGCATGGTCACAGGGAACTGCGTGAAAGAGATGAAGCAGCGTAAAGAGGAGTGTGAGTAGGATACAGCAACACATGAGAGAGAGCACTGCAGCAAAAAAAACGCATCTGCTCTGGTGAACAAGCTGCCTTTGCTTCAAGACAACTTGACAACACTCACCGTGTGAAGGTGGAGAGAGGTAGAGAGGCTGCTTCTCCCCTCAGGAGTAGAGAGGGGGGGG
>NTHP01000409.1:114106-138134 GCA_003416845.1 Oplegnathus fasciatus | reverse complement strand
TTGACATCAAAAGATGAATATGAGACAAGAGATCAACATTTCAGCTTTTATTTCCAGGTATTTACATCTGAAGATAGCATTATTTGTAGCGGAACACCAAATTTTTGAATAAGACTTAATATTTAGTTGCAAATCCTTTGCTTGCAATAACTGCATCAAGCCTGTGACCCATTGACATCACCAAACTTTTGCATTCTTCTTTTGTGATGCTTTTCCAGGCTTTCACCGCAGCCTCNATCTTTTGATGTCAAACCCAAATGTTTTCAGTCTACAGCAAAAATACAGGAATTGGCCTCACTGTTCCAATACTTTTGGAGGGGAGGGTATCTTGTCATTGCCCCATGCAGATAACGATGAACCTTGCCCACTTCAACCCAGTGAGAAAAGAACAGACAGAAATCTCTCACAAGAAATAACGGACAGAAACTTTGTCAGAAAATGTTGCATTCGTGTAGAACCCCATTACTCATGGTAGGACGCTGATTGAGAAAATGGGTTTTAGGGTTTTTAAACACAAGAAGGCCCGGTGATAAATTCCCTGAATCTCTTACATGATGCTCCTACAGTTCATAAAGTAATAAAATAATGATTTTTTTTAATGAAAATTTTGATGAACACGAGCGAGGCCTGTGGATTTTCAGAAATGGCCAACAGACTGTCAACTGAAACAGGGTTAATTTTATGAAAGCTACAACATCACAAAGTGATTCTGGAACTCTAAAAGTGATGGTTTGCACAGGAACTTGGTCCAGGTACATACAGAGAAACAAAATTCAAAACAGCCAGTGATTGACTGTGGCATTAAGAACTGCATTGAGCCAAGAATCCTCAACATCCCATGAAAGTCACCTGAAAAGGCGGGCGGGGCGGAGGTGGTAATCTACACCTGGCGTGTATCCGAACGACCTCCAGAACTCACGGTGCGCGCAGCCTTTTCGGACATAGTGTGTTCTAAGCAATATCTATGTCGCAGTCATCAGAAAAAAGTGCCCGCGTGGCTCTCTGAGGAGAGTGAGGCCCAGATATGTAGCACTTCCACTTCCTGACACCCTCAGTGGTAAGAAAACAAATGCAGGTGCAGGTATCTGGGCCACACGCTGCACTATGCAATGAGCTGTTTGAGCTGAGTGTCTACAATAATCATAGAAAGACTTGCGGTGGAAGTCCTTTAGGTGGATGGGGGGCTGGTGTGATGGGAAAAGAAAAAGTGTTGAATGTTTCCACTGTGTTTATACATCTGAGTGTGTTTTAACACTGAATGTGCTTCAGACGTTGCAGCAACAGTAACTATGACACTGATCAAGGACTATGCTGTATGAATGTTCATTAAACGATGCTATATGTGGCATTTTGCAGTCAAAACTAAGTTGGGTGGGGCCATAGAGAGCTGTCGTAACATTACGAACCTATATAATTATGAAGGGGGTGTTTTCAAACTCACAAATGTTTATACAGTTTCTACATTGGATAAAATATTCAGATGGCAATGTCTGTTTTTGGCTAATTCTGTGAATTAAATATGTGGTAAATCAAATTACATCATCACATTGATGCAAAACTCTAAATCCAATGTTGCCGTATAAATCAGTCCTGTCATTGATTTGTAACATTGCACACAGTGGTATAATACAGCCAGAGGATACAGAGGATAAAAGGAATAGCTATTCTGCAGTATCAGCAAAATCTTTTGACGGCTGACAAATTGACACCAATTCACAATATACTGTATATGTTGTTACCTAACTCCAGTGGTTACAGATCCTCTTTAATAAGGAAAAAACACTGTATATACAAGAAGTAAGAGGGAAGCTCTTTACAAGCAGGGATAGAGGCGCACACTTCTCTCCTCAAAGGCTTTGGATTTGTTTGTTCACATGAAAAATGAAAGAAGTAGATGTATGAAGGATGAAAAAAAGATGTTTCATGAAGTAATACCCTTTTGAAAATCGCTGAATAAACCTGATGACCAAAAAGCAGAGTCAGCACTCAGAGTCAGAGGCGCACTCCTCAAGCACAGTTACTGCTCAAAACATGAATTTAATTGTTTCCAGGGATGCAACAGAAAATTTGAGCATGTTCATAGCTCCTGGAAATGTCTCCTCTCTCATGCCAAAACATCAAATACACTACAGACAAAAAACAACTTAAATTGAGCTCTCAGTTCTATGCAGTGATCAGTCAAAGCTGTGGAAGTTTCAGCATGGAACATTAGATGTTTTTCATGTCATCCCTGACTGAATCCCTGCCTCAGGGTGAGGATTAGCTCTGTCTATCAGCTGCACAATTGCAGTAAATTCCTACAACAATGAAGAAGGGAGGAATAACTGGAAGATTACAATCGATTAGAACTTTTAAGAACCTACAGTGATGCTGACTAGTATTTTCCTCTCAAACAAAGGCCAGGGCTTTTAAATTACAGGCAGCACACTAACTCTTTTTGATGTCAGAGTGCGGGGCAAGACTATAGATCTTTCCTTTGTAAAACCAAGAGGGTGAGTCTCAACAGTCCAAAGCTTTCCCTCAGCACTTCATTAGTTTTTTTTTATTTAGCACAGAGAGAAGAGAGGAACACCTGCATCCAGCAGTAGCACAGCCTGAGCTGAACCCAAAGCATCCAGCTTACAGCCTCTCCCACTTACCAGGCTCTAATATTCATCGAAAAAATGTCAAATGGCAAGGTCTGAATATTGCAAATGGCAGGAGGTTGCAGTTTTGTGACAGACTGGAAAATTATTTCAGACAGCTTCATCAACAACGCACTATTTTCTGTCAACAACCCGTGACATACAAACAAAGTTACATGTCAGGGGAAATCTTTATTTTCTTACTGCTAAGTGAATCCAACATTTAAGCCCCCCCGGCATGCTGTCAGAAAGCGTATAATTGATACAGCACCATAGAGTGTTGCAGTCTCTAAAATGTTATTGTAATACATCACTAACCCACACCAGGTATTGCTGTTTTTAACACACAGTTTTAATTGTAATTTAAGGAGTCAGTTTTCTTGTACTGTCAGTTTTCTTGTACTGTCACAGAAGACATTTTGGCTTGACTCAAGTGACATCACTTGAGGTCCCTCTGGAGACACAAAAGGCTTTATACAACTTTCACATATACAGTAGTTCCCCTTTAAATGTTCCCTGTAGACTTTTCTTCTAAACATACAGAAGGTAGGTTTATATTCATACATTCAGAGGTCCAACAAAAGCGTTGAATGCATTACTTTCCTCATAAAACAAATTTTGCAATGGTGTTGCAAGTTGCTGCAAATCGATACAACAATATATGTATTTAGTCAGTGGTCCTTCGATCACTGCACCAGTAAACTGTGTGAACTGGAAATAAACTCTGTTGTTTGATTGAGCTCATAGTGGTGTGTTTGCCTATTTTTCTGTGTGCTGAGAAGCACATAAAGTTAAATGATATGGTTTGGAAAGTCAAATAGATTTCCCTGCTAAATGATCAAATCCATGCGTAACCTTTCCAGATATTCTGCTTTCACGCAAACAGACGGAGGGGGGAAAACATAATGTGTAACCCATATTGAAGTACAACGGTAAAACAATAAAATACTTGCTACAGTTATTATGAAACTAACATAAATACTTCCATAACAAAAACAGCTCACTCAGTCTAGAATAAATTGCACTTACCGATGGTGATCTGACTGACACAGCTGTAGAAAGTTCCTGAAGAGACATTGTAGCTGCTACTGCTGGGCTCACGGTCTATGACAAGAGGAGAGATCTGACATTAGGTACAGTATGGCATACATACAGTGCAACAAAGCCATACATTTTTAGCACAGGTGACCATTATGATTTTAGTTACATTTACGCTAGAGTATCATGTATCCTACAGTTCCAAATGTGTCCACTAAGCCACTACGCCTAGTGCTGTTCCTCAGGCCTTGAGAAAAGCCATGACCCTGCAGCGTTACAAGAATGAAACCCCTATTGCTGCAATGTTAGTGCCCTGCTCCCCACATTGAGCTACACAAGGGAAAAAACCCTTGACCTTGGCAGAGTTAAGGGAATAAAATCCACGAGTCTGGCAGATTTAGTGCCTTAGTCTACCAATTTATATAGTGATGGAATGAAATCATCCACTGTGGTAGCACAGTGTAACACAATTAAACTATATATGGCATGTGGCTGAAATGGTGAGGTGCAATGTTTTTGTATAACGGGTTTGTAGTTCTTGCAACTTTACTGGCACGAAAAATGACACAGCCAGAACTAAATGTATACAGAATTTACAGAATGGTAGACAATGGTGAAGTTTGTTGTATAGACTTGGTTTAGTAAAATGTAGCGCAAGAAACTAGGGCTGCAACTAATGATTATTTTCATTATTGATTAATCTGCAGACCATTTTCTTGATTAATCAATTGTTGTTTGGCCTATAAAATGTCACAAAATAGTGAAAAATGCCCGTCACGTTTCCTTGTTGACGTCATGAAATGTCTTGTTTGGTCTGACCAATAGTTAGAAAACCCAATGCTATTCAGTTTCTAATGATATAAAATAGAGAAAACCAGCAAATTCTCACATTGGAGGAGCTGAAACCGAAGAACTTTAGGCAGTTTTACTTAAAAAATGGCTTAAATGATTAATCGATTATCAGAATAGTTGCTGATTAATTTTCTGCCAATTGGCTAATTGATTAATCAACTAATTGTTGCAGCTCTACTAATAACCTCTGCTAAGTTAACTTTAAAGCAGCATTAATTGATTTTGAAAGTTAGACAGCAGTTGTCTATTCACCTATCCAGCAGACATGGAGCAATATTAGGAATCATTTGGGGTACTGTTTCTGACCACCTTGCGAATCCAATCTCAAGGGGCATATCTAGCTCTTTAGCTGCTAAATGTTCCACTATGTTCACCAGCTAGTTGTGAATTGTGCTGTTTTGTGTTGGGCAGCGTACAGTAGTGTACAGTGGGTTTATCAGAGGATTTTCTGCAATTGCAACTGGGTTGATGAGAGTGGTGCAACTGAAAAACCCAAAACATTAAAGTTAAGCTACATCAAACCATTGTTTTGGTTTGATGAAGCTGAAAGACACTAAAATGATTCGAACAACTGAAGGGAAATGAGAATGTGAGTGATAATACTCTGTGAGTTTGTCATTATGAGCGACATCTTTCACATTACACACTGTCATTTGATTCATTGTTAATATAAAAATATTGAATAGTGCTGCTTTAAGATATCTGAAAAAAGGTCAGATCTACATAATATAAACTATCAACACAAAATCCATTCTTTGTCATTTATTTTTTGCAGCCTCAGTTCAACTTAATGCAACTAAGTTGCACAGAACTTTTCACTGTATTTGCCAGAGTAGGTATACAAGGTGGTGAATTTAAACTTCAGTCAGTCAAGCTGCATATAAACAGGTTTGTGAGTCATGCTCATTGCCATCGTGGAAAATCAGTTACTCATGTACAGTAAATATACAGTATTGAATTATTTGAATCACTTGATGAGAAACACTGCTTGATATCACTGAGGTTCCACGGTCAATTAATAAAATAACCTTGACACTGGAAACTAAACACCTAATTTGGAACTCCAAGTTATCAAGGGAGATAGAGGTTAAATCATTAATCTGTCTCAGCAGAGGACAAGAATTTCTACAGCACTGCAGTCATTACTTAAAGGTACCACCTAGCATTTTGCATCAGACTGAAAACTGAATACAAATGCTTCTGCTCATTTAATAATTCAGAGAACTTTTGTAAAAAACTCTAATTTCCTTATTCTGTAATCTAACAGCTACAGCCGCATCAAAGAAGAGCAACTGCAGCACAGCGTAGACATTTATCACTGACTGGGAGTCTTTTCAGCGCGAGCACTCACATTTGCCTCCATGTTTGGAGATAAAGCTTGAGGTATCGTACGTTTCCAAAGTTATGGGAAGTCAAGTCATTGACGTAGCAAACCGGTGACATCCATAATTTATCATCAGATGGCGCTTTGAAGGTCATTTCATTCAGGATGAGGACATTTTCTGATTTAGGAGTGATACCAGCAACATTTTTTTAAAAGTAGCATCCAGGAATTAATCTGAACAAATAACCATCGTAAATGACTGTAACAACTTTACAGGCTGATAGATTGATAGACTACTGTTTTATTGTAAGTAGCAGATAAGAAGCCATATCCTCTGATGCAGCAGTGCTGTCTCTAGATGATCTTTTTGCCTATAGGCAATTGTAAGTTGAAAATAAAGAGCACTAGTGTGTGTGTGTGTGTGTGTGTGTGTGTGTGTGTGTGTATGTCCTAAACACAGACTGAAGATGTTTTAAGTTAAAGGTCGTCATGGAAAATTAAGGGTAATTTAACGTCATAATGTCATAATACCAATTTAGTGTACATCTCTATAAATCCTCACAGCAACAAATATTCCACATTTTTTACACCTTGATGTCCCACCCAGTACGCCCATTTAAAAGACTTAACATGACTGTCCAGGGGGCTCTAACTCCTGGTAACTGAAAAATAACATTACTAAATTAAAGAATTTTGCTTAGGACCCTGGTGCCATAAATTCACAGACTAGTTTATTTATATGGTGTAATTCATATATTCAACTCTTTATATGTTTAAGTCCTGAGTTGTCACAAGCAGTCATTTACAGCACATTGGAGCACCACACCCTCATTTCAGCCCACACTCAACAGTGAAATTAGGGTAATTGGTGAATTGAATATCAACCGCACAAGTGATGACACATCATATGAAGATACCTTTTCTAGTTCCATGTGCTGCATAGGATGCATTTACCTGCGGATCCGGAGGAGAGGCGCGTCGCGATGGCGCGGCGAGGACTGCGCGGACTTCCCGGACAAACCCGCACCACCTCGTCTTGACATTGCAAACAGATGACCTGGTTCTCCGTATTTTCTCCGACCTTGCTGCAGCCCATGTGCTCGCCCCCGGCCTGGATCTTCATACCTTTGTTGATCTTACGGACCAGTCGCATGTCTGCTCCTGCCTCATGCTCCAGCATCCTCCTCACCGGCGGCGGTCACACTTATTACGCATGGCTTCGGCGTGTGAAGGCAGCAACTTCTCCTGTACCTAAAGCATCCTTAACTCCACCCAGTGCACTTGAATTCAAGCACTGTTTATTCAAAGCTGCACCCTGCAGCAGCTCACCTCCGCTCCATCATGTCAGCCTCTCTCGGGCTCTTGTGGCTGTTGATGTTGCGGTCTTTACGCACGACTGCAGGCGTGGCTGCTTCACGTGGTTGATGAGGTCGCAGTGTGAAGCTTCTGTGGTACCAAGATAAAGAAGTCATAAGAAGTCTCTATTAAGTACAACAGAGGCTCTGTATGTAACCAAAATGATTATTACTGTAATGCCAATTTCATGAAAATGCCACAAGGTAGTTGCCATAAGTTCCAGTGGAGAAAACGCGAGGCAGTGCCATAGCTTGCCCTACACAGGCCCTATTAGAAAATTTGTTGGAATCTAATCTTATCTTACCAGCATAGTAGACCTATAGGAGATATCATAGCCTACTAACAATGACAGAAAAAAACTCTTAAAGGCCCTGGAAGGTATTTTCTAAATCTGCTTCATGAGGTCCTACATGAATACACAATTATCTGACAAAGGCAGAACGGTTTTGGTTATTTCTAATTTGAGATTTCAGTTGTTCTTTTCTTCGTTTCCTCTGTGCTCCTCTAACTGCTTTAAAGTGGGTGGGACTTAAGACACACCTCTGTGCAACAATCAGGATTTAACAACATTTAAATCAGATTCTGTTCACAGTTGATGGGTTGTTTGGTCCCTGTCAATCAAATCTCATCAAATCACATCCACACAGTCCTGATGAAGCAGATGAACAGTTTTTGACTGTTAAACCTGTAAAAATAACACCTACATTTTTTTAAAACTTTGAATGTTTTTTATTTAGTCATTAACATTTAGCGTTATAGATATAGGTGTGAAACCAAGTTTTCAGGGGCAAAACTTGTTTGAACTGCTGTTTCAAACAAGTTTTTTGCTCCCAAGGTCAGTTTTGCTATGGAAAAGGTTAAAATGGATGGGGGAAACTGTCCACCTGCAGGGCTGCAATACAGGAAAAGTATGAAAGAGGTGCAGCATTAAGCTACTGCAAAGGTTCCAGCTTTCAGCACCTTAAAAAATAAAGCAAAGGGAGTGGAGTTGCATGATGGTGACAGCTGGAAATACTGTCTTTTGTGACAAGTGAAGAGTGGTGAGCTAACTTAATGAGCCACAGTAAAGTTAGAAGAATAAAAGTAGCAGCAGAAGCTGGTGAGGGAACTGGACTTACAAGATTTGATAACCCAGTTTGTCAAGGTTAAGCCATGAAGAAAGAAATAAAGGTAAGGCTAAACTGTTTGCTTGTTTGTGTGTTGATGTTACAAATTATGTTGAATGGATTCCCAATGACAGAACTCCTCTTGCAAATGTAATGTAATAAAATAGAGAGACCATAAAAGATATACAGCACATCAAAGTACCTGCTGGCATGCAGGTGCTAAAGGCCCGTATTACATGATGTGTCACCTTGTTTGTTTGACCTCCTTGAGACAATAGTGTAGAGTAAATGTTGAAATGAGTGACTCTAAAATCACTTAATGAGAAGATTCCAGCTGTAGAGAAACATGTCCAAAAAGAAAGATCCGATTTAAAAATGTACATATTTAAAACAAAAATGAAACTACAAGGTGCCCTCTCTGTCTACACAATTCAGTACTGTTGTAATGCATTTACCTGTGTAATGCATATGATAGATTTTTCTGTATTTTTGTTTTTCATTTCTCTGTCTGGATTTACTGATAGTTTATTTCATGTGATGTTTCTGTGCATTAACTTTCATTCAGCCTGACACAAAAAAACCCTCAAAGACGGAAGGTAAAAAAACAAGCCCAACCTACAACCAAATTGATAAATAAATTAACGTCTTTTAACTTTTGCTCTTTAATGAAGCAGTCATAATTTAATTTTGGAGGGACTCAATTCCTTTCCTTGTGGACAATTAAAAGTCCACAAGCCTAAGTTGCATATTCATTTATAAGTTCAATTTAGTGATAATTATGGCAGGGATATACTAAAATACAATAAGAAATATCTGCAGTGTTTTTACGTTAAAATTTTGGCAGTAATGATGCATTTTTGAACACCCATCCATCAGTCTAGCCTACTTATCATGTGCAGGGTTGTGGGGGTCTGCAGCCTTTTCCAGTACTCATTACACAGGCGCATTTCATTTTATTTTCATTAACAAGAAAATGGAAATTTTGATTTTCCCAATTTAGTTTAATCAAACTTCATGCATAAATGAAAAATTTGATTATATAAGTATCTAACATTTTATTATTGGCCACCCTTCCATAATTCACTAGTGCAAAAATTAAAAAGTAAAGAGTGTGAATGTTTATGTTTTACTGGCCAGCTAGCTAGCAACCCTACCAGTGAACTAGCTCGACAAAAAACAGGCAAACACAAACCAATAACACAGTGGCTACAAAAAAAGCCTTTTGGAAAATAAGCTAATCAGGAAATTTCAGTGTTATAGCTACATTATAGCTAGCCCCATCTGTGACCTTGGCGCGCCATACCTCGTGACTCGGTCACATGGACTTTTCAGCACAAACCTTAGGGGAGAAATACAATTTTTTTCCCCCCGTTATCTGGCAGCAGTTTGCATCTTCAAAGGTATAATTTTCTCCAGCTTAGGAACATTGCAAAAGTTAAATTTTTTTTTTATCTCAAGCAGACCTTGAAAAAGTCATCCATGCTTTCATCTTGTCATGTCTAGCTTATTGTAATTCCCTGTATTCGGGGCTCAGCCAAAAGGCCATCTCTCGTCTCCAGCTCATTCAAAACTCGGCTGCCAGACTTTTAACAAATTCTAAGAGACAAGACCATATCATTCCCATCCTTGCAACGCTACACTGGCTACCTGTTATAGTAGAATTGATTGGTATAGAATTGATTTTAGACTTTTACTAATTACTTTTAAAGCCCTACATGGCCTTGCTCCTACCTGCATCATAGATTTACTTGTGGCCTATGAGCCTAGCCGCTGCCTGCGCTCCTCAGGGAGGACCCTCCTAACTGTTCCAAAAGCCTGCCGCCTTACAAAAGGAAACCGGGCGTAAAAAACCTACTGTTACAGGAGGGCTTTTTTTTTTTTTGGAATAAAGTAGTGGTAGTAGTTTCTAGCCCTCTCTTATTGCTTTTATTTTTGTATTACATACTCTGTTTTATCAGGTCTTATGTTCCATGTTCTTATTTATGTTTTTGTTGTTTTTATCTTGACTGTGTATATTATTTTATCTTGTTCTATAAATCACTTTGTAACTGTGTTTTGAAAAGTGCTATACAAATAATATTTATTATTGTTATTATTTCCGTAATCTCACAGGTGTGATGAAAACATACGATATAAAGCTTTATTGATCCCCAGAGGGGAAATTCGGACGTTACAGCAGCAGAAAGACAGATATAAGTACTGTACAGACAGAGAAACTGAAAACAGAATAAAATAGATAAATTATAACTAAATTATAAAATAAAAATAATAATAGAAGAGCAATTATCTCAATACTCAAACTTACAGGCAATAGCAGTACACATACAGCACCCACAACTAGTGTGGTACATGAACTGATGCCGTCTCAAGCAAAGCGACACAGTGGAGTGATTAGTAGCAGCAAGTCAGTATATTTACTATACATACGAGGAATATGATACCATCAGCTACAACAGTGTACACCAGAATATTATATAATATGATTATGTAATTATTCTTAGACTTGTCTTAATTAATAATATCAAGATGTGATATAGCATGTTATACAATAAACAGTATAACATATCTCTCTCTCTCTCTCTCTCTCTCTCTCTCTCTATATATATATATATATATATATATATATATATACACTGTATATATAGTATATATATGTACACACATGTACATACATACATCTTTTTATTATAACATGATATAGTATAATATAGTTCAATATAATATAGTAAAGGATATGAGTATGTTGTAAGGTGAAATGTAGATATAGTATGACATAATATACAGTGCAGCAATATGGCTCAAAATGAGATATGTAAGTATAGTATGAGCGTAGTAATGATGTAATATAATTAATAATAATAATAATATAAGTGTATTATAGTATACTGTATAATAGCATACAAAAGATACCATATTAATCGTGTGCAGTATTTGCAGATCAAGTCCAAATCCAGCGGACACAATGGAGACAGTGGAGAGGTAGAGTAGTGTGAGTGGCTCAAATGACAGTCTGTGGTCTCCACTGCTGTACAGCCTCATGGCAGTGGGTACAATTGAGCATCTGAAGTGCTCCGTTTTGCACCTGTGTGGGATGAT
Source organism: Oplegnathus fasciatus (assembly GCA_003416845.1). NCBI lineage: Eukaryota > Metazoa > Chordata > Actinopteri > Centrarchiformes > Oplegnathidae > Oplegnathus > Oplegnathus fasciatus. Next base: position 126,738 of record NTHP01000409.1, on the reverse strand, counting down.
CCGGTGGCTCGTCATAGAGAGGCCTCACCAGCCTTGATGCCACCACCCTAGCACACCACAGCGAAGAACAGTGTGCTGGCTACTACAGACTGGTAGAAAATCTGTAGTAGCCTGCTGCACACACTGAAAGATCTGAGTCTTCTCATTAAGAACAATCTGCTCTGTCCCTTCCTGAAGAGGGCATTGGTGTTGTGAGACCAGTCCAGTTGTTTGTTGATTTGGAGTCTGCCCTCTCCATCCACTTCCTCTCCCTTAATGATAACAGGGACAGGGGGCCTCCTGTTCCTCTGGTAGTCCACCACCAGCCCTTTGGTCTTGCTGATATTGAGCTTCAGGTGATTATTGTTGCGCCATGTGGCGAAGCTCTTAATCAGTCCTCTGTAGCTCTGAGCTCGACCAGCAGCAACCATTTTTCGGCCGCAGCCCACAACATCATGTCAGGCCGCAGTGTGGTGTTAAAGGTATATTATAGTTAGCAGAACTTTTTGGGAAAGTATTTTAAGTTTGATGTAGATATAACATACCAAATATCAAAAGGTTACAAAATTTACACTCTATAGCTGCCTACAAGCAAATTCTAGTTAACACCAGTAAATCTACTGGTTTCAGCTGGATTAATGGGTTGCATGGATTAAGTTGTATAGACCCTTCTCACACTGCTCGTGCCTGGGCCGGAAGTCTGGCAAAGCAGTGTAAAAGAACTCCTGCTGCACCAGGGGAGTAACCAACAAAGATGTCAATGGAGCTGCAAATGTCACTGTCCTGTTCCTAACTGCTCTAACAAGCAACAGGCTTACCTATTGCTTCACAACTTTCCACCTGACAAGAGGCTTGCAAGGCGCTAGCCTGCCCATCGGGAGCAACCAGCATGTCCAGGCTCTTGAAAAGACTGGATGAGCTGATCACCTGGGTAAGGATTAAATTCAAGTCATGCAAGTCAAGGAGTCTTTCCTTGTGGAAAGGGGAGGGGAATGACATGGTGAACTTCACCATTGGTGATAGAAACATCGTCTGCATCGTGTCCCAGCCCATCTGAAGTCTGGGGAGGCAGTATGCATTCAGCCTCTCAGACAAGGAGATGGGGAAGACCATGTTTCAGCAGCTGTCAGCAGCCCTGTCCAACATCGACTTAAGCCAGCTACCTGGAAAGTACAAGGTGTGATGTTATCACTTCGCCTTGTACCTAAGGGTAATGTGCCCTCTGATGCTGTATGAAGTCACCTCATCAGCTGTGCGCAGAATGGACGCCAAAGCTAACTCCTTCATCTGCAAATGGCTAGGGCTCCCACGGTGCTTCTCAACAACAAGCCTATATGGGTGAAACACACTCCATCTACACCTAAAATCCATCACTCTCGGGTACAGGCAGAGAGAAGGCAAGGCTGGTGATGAAGATGAGGGACTCCACCAATGACACGGTGAAGAACATATAGGCCCCATGACAGAAAGGACATGGAGGGCTGAGAAAAAAGTGCAAAAGGCGATGAGCAGACTGCAGCACCAGGAAGTTGTGGGCAGGGTCCAAACAGGGTGGGCAGGCCTCGGATGGGGTGATCCACACAGTTTTTCCTCCAGAACCAGCAAGAAGGAGAAGTAGGACCTTATTATCTTTGAAGTTACAAGGATAGAGCAGGAAGAGTACAGGGTGAAGGCAGTGGCACAGGGGCAGCAGGGGTGCTGGACAACGTGGGAGGGTGTCATGAGCCAGGAATCAACTGGGCAGACTTCTTCAAACCGCCACAGGTCATACTTTCTCATCAGGGCACCTAACAACACCCTGCCCTCCCCCCGTAACTTCCATCAGTGGTTAGGCAAAGAGCAAGCCTGTGACCTCTGCAGGCCCACCAATGCCTCCCTCCAACACACTCTGGTAGGTTGCAAGACCGCACTAAAATAGCCTGGTTTAGATGGCGGCACCACCAAGTGCTCAGGAAGCGCGCAAAGGTGGTGGAGAGAAGAAGGCAAGAGGCGAGCCATGAAAGTCCAATGGGGAGCCAACACAGGATCCACTTCCTCAGGAAAGGGGAATCAGAAGATACCACCGGCAGGAGACCAGCACCCAGCTCCTGTCTCCAGGGATGGAGTGGGGGAATGGAGGTGCACCCGGGCAGACAGCTCCATTTCCTAGGAGAAATCTGTAGCACCACACTGCAGCCAGACATGGTGCTGTGGGCTGTGGCCATTGCAAACTAATGAAGTTGCTGTGCCAATTGAATTTCCTAGTGATTCCTTATTGGAATGCCTGCCACGAAAGGCAGGAAAACATACCACAGTACAAAATCTGGGCCAAATTAAAGCAAGTAAAAGCTAAATTACTGAGTCTAAAAACAGTGTATAATCTCTGGCTTCCAGCCTTGACAGTACACTACTGAGCACTCCGAGAGCCTCTGAGGAAGAAAACACTTCATTTGAGGAAGGCCCTTGGGCTCGAGGGAAATAGCCCAGATCTGTCGAGTAATAACTCAGCTACTGCCGAGATCCGTTATACTGTTCCACATTTGCAAGCAGGGTGTAGACCGGACTCAGCTGAGCAAAGTCCAATCTGCTGCCTGGTAATCAAACAGGGTATCATCTTAAGTGTGTTTACCTTTGAATGATATCAGAGATGATTTGTATATCCTTATGTCATCATCTCTAACAGCAGTGGTTTGGTTGTTTTTGTAGGGGTAGTGTATGTGTGAGAGAGAGAGTTTTAGCAAATACCCTAATCAGAGGAAAGTTTCAAAACCTACAAACTTAAATTCACTCAAACCCAAAATCCAGGCCCCTGGCTACACCTTTGCACAGAACTGTTTTACCACACAGACAGACAACATTCTTCTGCTGGCTAGAAGACAGCACCCTAAAACCAATAAAACAATGGGTTATATGCACTATTGCATATTTGCATTGCTGTAACTATCACAGGAGCAGTAGGCCTTGAAGCATTAAGCAGAAAAGCAGAATATGACAACCAAGTCAATATATTTGTTATATTTGTGAAAAATGGAAAATAATGTACATTTAGTACTTATGTTGAATTTAAATGTTTAAGTTGAAATAAAGTCAGCTGCTGCCATAGTTAAATAATTGCAAAAAAGCCCAAATGAAAGGAAGAAGTATCAGAATAATAAAGAGTGAAGACTGACATAAGTCAATGGTGATGGGAACTTGTCCTCAGGCTTTTCTTAACCTTCTGTCTCTGACTGCCACTCTCATGTGATTTGCTAAAAGTGTATATTCTTGTGAAGTTGACGATTTAAAATGTATAAATCAAAACAAATCAAGCTAAGAAATAAAGTGAAATACAGTAAACATTGTTATTTGTATTTGTTTTTTAGGTGTGAATTTACTGTATCATAATTAATGAAAACATGTTAAAGGGACAATTATTTAGTTTTTTTTCTTTAATAAATTAATTAATTGTTTTTCATTATGACATGAATTTTTCAGGCCACATTAAAATCAAATCACCCACCACCGGCTCGTGGGCTGCAACCAAGAAGGGAGACGCACACCAAACTAAGCAATAATAAACTTAGATTTATTAAAGTAAACTACAAGGATAACTGCAATGAGGTGTGTATGATCAGTGATGTATGAGGGTGCATGAATGCAGTGGATAATGTGAGGCACGTGTTGTCAATTTAAAACAAAAGAAGGCAAAAAAGAAGCAATCAGAGCTTGGTGAGGGGCGAAGGGACCGACACACTGGTGTCTGGGCAGGCGGGCTTAAATAACCTAGGAACACTGGCCAGGTGTTCCCAGTCAGCGTAATGACACCTCAGCTTTACATCATCACATCATCTTGTATTGATCATATTTACTTGAGTGAAAATTATTTATTATTTATGTATGTTTTTGAATGTTCTGAGTTGACTGGATTGTAATGTTTAATGTATATTTTTAAACGCATGCTTTTAGATGTATGTATGTTCTTAAATGTGGACCCCAGGAAGACTAGCTGTGCTTTAGGGCACAGCTAATTGGGATCCTAACAAATAAACAAAGCCAGTCAGGGACCTGCAAGACACACAAAACACACACACAGTACACAGGACCAAGGCAACAGGGCTCTGGGGACGTCACACCCTCACAGCTCTTTTGGCACATTGGACTGGTTAAGAACAACTGGCATCAACAAGATGAGATACTGTCATCTATTTTAGCTGTGAGGGTGATCCACGTTACAGTGCTGTCCGTGGTTACTCTTCTTTACCAGGAAGTCAAGCAAAGAGAACAAACTTAGCTGCAATCCATCAAAATAAACTGCAGGATCACTGTGTTCTCTCTAACTGAATCTCAACTGAGGTAAGACACAAGTCCAATGTTTGTTTTGTTAGAAAAAAGACAGAGTAAGTAAGTATCCAAGCTGAGCTGTTGGATGGAGTGTGTTTGCTTTTCTGACTCAATTGCTGAGTTAGTGTAACAGTCTTCTATAGTAATTTATTTTTTGTGTGTATAGTATGAAGGAACTACAGCTTGCATTTTGTTATTTGTTCTTCTGTTTTTTGTAATATCTGAGATATAAAGGTTATAAAGGTCAATGACCCAGCCCCCTGGCTATACCTTTACATATGTTGGGGATCAGTGATTTAAAGGTGTACAAAATATGTACGGCTATCATAAATAATTAATAATTATTGAAAATAATTAATAATTATATTAAATAACTGGACTTAATTGACATTAAACCCAACCTCGGGGCACCAGCCTTCGTAAAGGGAAAAATGGTAGCCAATTCACTGATTCAGTCTCATAAAGTTTACTAAAATATCAATTTGGAACTCTGATTAATGATGAACTTAATAACTACAACCAAAATTACCTTATCAAAACGACCTGGAGCATCCTGGGAAATTGAGTAAAAATGGCTCCTTTTGTTCTCCGAACAAAGAACTATGTGGTTAGTCTCCATTTTGAGTATTTGAGGCCTCACATTCATGGACAGATTCCCAACACATAGAAGTGTTTCTGGCTACATATATGAAAGCAAATGGTTATAAGGATTTGAATCTTAAAAGCAACTCAATCTCCTTTTGACAAAATTAACCACTACGGAATACTCAGTGTTGAAATTTAAATACCATTGATACTAAATTACTGACAATTGAATTTATAGCAAATCAAACTAAGAAATAAAATGAAATACAATACCAATTGTTATATGTACTTCTTTTTTATGTATGCATTTACTGTTATAATTAAATGAAAAGCATATGTTAAAGCATAATTATTTCGTTTTTTGTCTAGAATGAATATATAAATAAATACATTAATTGTTTTTCATTGTGACATGAATTTTCCATGCCACATTAAAATCAACTCACAACACAGAAAACAAAGTGAAAAGGTGTTTGCATTTCAGTGCTGTCGAGTACAGGTCTATGGAGGATTATTTTGTGCAAAATTACATTATAAAAAAAATAGAAAAGCTTAAATGTAAAAGCTTGAACTGAAATGTGTAATTGAAGATGAAAACATATATAAGAACATTGGAAAGAGTAAATTAATTAGTAAATGGTGGTCCAGAGATAATCTGATGCCCCTGAAACACGATACCTGTACACTGTAATGTTCACTCGTATTTTCATTAGTTTGTTTCTGCACAAAATTACATTTAGATGGTTTCTCAGCTTTACTACACATTTTCCCCTTTTGAATACTAGTGTAGCGATATGTGGCTTGATTTATATTGAAATAAGATGATTATAATAATTCATAATTTGTCTTAAATTGAAGTTTTAACTTCGGCTATCAGTATTAATATTAAACAACAGAATTAACCTAAATTAAATTTACCTCAGGGCACCAGCCTTGTATAAATGAAAAAGATAACCAATTAATTAATTCAGCCTCGATCTAAAGGATGCTACGGAGTTGCTGACCCGTGTACAGGGGTCACTATTTTTCATACACACAAAACCATGTGATCAAGTTCTTTACAAATTAAAGGGGACAGGTGGACCCAAACCATACCAGCAAAATGCCCCCCACAGCATAACAGAGCCACCGAATCCCCTAACTGTAGGGGTCAAGCATTCAGGCCTGTACCATTCTCTTGGTGTACGCCACACATGCACTTGCCCACTTGTGGAGAATATGGTGAAGGGTGACACATCTGACCATATCACTTTTTCCCATATCTCTGTAGACCAGCGCCTGGTTGGTTTTTGCACCACTGAACTCTCAAATGTGCATTCATCTTTTTAATGAGGGGTTTATGCACTGCAGGCCTACTATAATATCCCTCTCTATGTAATTGTAGACGGACTGCTCTTGCTGACACAGTCTGATCACGTCCTGCATTGACATTCTCAGTCACCTGCATTCTCAGTCAAATGCAGATGTCACTTTAGTCACTGTTCCTATATAACTAACCAGTTGAGCAGTCTTTGTGACTGAAGCTCCTGCCATCCGTGCCCCAACAATGAACCCTCTTTCAAGTCACATTTTTCTTTTCCTCTTGTCATCTTGATACAAAATCAGAATCCACTGGGCCTGCTCAGCATTTTTATACATGCCACAGAGCATGTTTGGGATTGCTTAATTGTACCATGCAGTGCACCTGTATAGAAGCATCTGCATTCGTTATGTTTCTCCACTCATTTATTCAGATTTTCCAGTCCAGACTGGACTGGACTGACTGACTGACACTGTAAGTGCAACACGCTTTATTTTTACTTGAAGGTTTTTGTTTTTGTTAGTTGCTACTTACAGACTAAACTTAATTTTGTGAACAGAACAGAACTGAATTTCATTTTCTTCTTTGACAGAGGAACTTCACCTGGACTAAAAGAAAATCTGTAGTGGAATTTTGAGTTGGATTATTTTTTGCTTTGTGGATTTTGGGACTGTGGGATTTTGTGTGAAGGTCTTTAAATATATGAATATTTTCAACAAAGATTTTGTGTTTGTGTTATTGGTCATTCAATGTGTAGGGTGTTCATATTGATTGTGTGCATCCTTGTGAAGTCTGATTTAAACATTTAAAAAAACTACACACTAAACAAAAAAGACCTGACTGACTAATCTTAAAAGCCAGGAGAGAGACCTGGCTGGCATCCCTAACTAAATAATAAAATTAAACAGAACACAAAAAGTCAAACTGTCACATAAAAAGTGGCACCCCAGATGGGACTCAACTAAGGTAAAATATCATTGAATGACAAGCAAATAAAAAATTAAAAAACCCACACCAGTTGTGAAAATAAAACTTTCTTTATTTCTGGAACAAACGAACAAAGGAAAACAAAACGGCTGCTAACTCAGAGTCCTGGTTGTGTGAAATGGAAGGAGGATCAGTGGAGTCTCCACCATCAAATCCAGTGCCAACATCACCACCGGCAGGAGCTGAAGAAAAACATGGAACAAATGACAAAAGAAATCACAACTCAAGTTGTCAAACACATGGATAAGGAGCTCGAATATATGCGAACACAGTTTAATGCATCCCTTGGCTGGAGGTTAAATCACCATCACACTGACCTGCTGAAGGATCTTTACTCTGTTCTAACCCCAATCTCTGATGCCGTAACTCACCTGAAGGAGGAGCTGTCTCACTGCAAAAACACAATACATACACTGTCAGAGGAAATAATGACAGCTAAAGTTACCACCACCTTTGGCCAGGCAAGTGTTCAAACCCACTCTGAGGCTTTACTGGGAGAAAAGCCCCTACTCATTTCAAACTGCCCCAGATTACAATCCACCGTACAGCATGGTATGCCAGAGGACAATTTTGGGTCACCTGGAGAATCCACCAATCCTGGTCATCCTGACTTCAACCTCCCATTCATTGTTTATACGGATGCCAGTGACATTGGCTGGGGAGCCGTCTTGGCTCAACAGACTGGGCTGGGTACAGAGCAAGTCCTCGCCTTCGCCAGCCGTACCTTGAACCAGGCAGAGCAGAACTGCTCAGCGACAGAGCAAGAATGTCTCGCTGTTGTCTGGGCCCTGGAGATATGGAGGTATCACTTGGAAGGCAGACACTTTACAGTGGTGACAGACCATTCATCTTTTGTCTGGGTTTTAAAAACCCAAAAGCCCAGCACTTGACTAATCCGGTGGGCACTTCGCCTTCAAGAGTTCTCCTTTACGGTTGCCGGATGCGCTGTCGAGAGCTCCCGTGGATGACCCCCAACACCAACCTGCCTGCTGTGCTACGCTCCAAGAGGGACACCTCTAAAAATCTCCAAGTCACAGATGAGGACATTTGGAAGGCCCAGCAGGAGGATTCTGTTATCCAGAGCCTGTATGACAAAATAATGGAAACAGGAGAAGTGAATGAAAATCTTACTACCAAGTTCAATGTATTGGAGGACAAAGTATACAGAGTGGTGCAATTACCTCACAAAACCCTTTACCAGATATACATTCCTTCTTCGCTCCACCAACAGCTTCTCCACCATTATCATGATGATCTGTTGTCCGGCCATCTTGGGAGATACAAGACATACAAGAGGTTGCAAGCCCTTGTGTATTGGCCTAAGATGAGTATTCTGTCCCCAATGTGTGTGTCTGTACACAAATCGACAGATAGCTAACAGGCTTCAAGAGAAAGTCGGAGGCTGGAGTAAAGTTGAATGCCTTTTACTGTTGTCGTCATTCTCGTGAAAGGATATTTTTTGTAAAACTGAAATGATACAGAAAGATAGCACCAATTACTGAATGCTATTTAAACAACATCACACATCCAGACATACAATGATATAAATGACAGCTACAAGTTATAGCATACAAATACCACATTCAAATGATATGTAAATAGCCGTACATAACTTGTAAATATCTTGTAAATAATGTACATAAACCTCACCAGCTTAGAAACCCTAATAGAAACAGTACTGGCAGTAGGAAAGCTATCAAATAGCTACTACAATAGGAAACACCATAGCTACTCATGACTAGTTTAACATTGGCAGTGTTCACATGTAAATATAAACTAAGTATTTAAATGTAACAACAGAATACATTACATGACACTTGCGTACTATTATAATTAACTGTAAGTGCAAATATAACTTACAAGCGAAGCTTTCCAAGGCACAAACAGGGGAAGCAAAAGACAAAGTAGCTGGAGCTGCAAGCTGACCATATGTAACGTAAGAACCAAAGCATTTCCTGATTGGAATCCCTGAACTATGAACTGGCTGTGTCATATGACTAGAACAACCATTTAAAACAGTAGCAGGAAGTAAACAAGAGAATAATGAATTTCTTCCAAATGACCGCTAGGAGGAGACAATTCTAAAAACAGGTGCAAAGTTCTTACAGAACATGACAATGAGTATGGATGTAAGAGAACATGTGCGATGTTGCAAAGTTTGAATTGAACAGAATTGACTTCTGGCGTGACTTAGACGCCTTCTTTAATTTCACATCATTCAAAGAGAAACTGTTAAACTGTAAATTTGAATGACTCAATTGCACTTATTCACTTTGTTGTTAAGAGTTGGATGAGAAGATTGATACCGCTCTCCTGTTTGTCCATTCAATATGAAGCTGAAGCCAGTAGATGGTTAGTTTAGCTTTAGTCTGGCTCTGTTGAATGGAAACAAAATCTAGCATAACGCTTTAGATTACAGCGTAATTACTCCAGAGTTACGGTGTAATCTTTTGTACTAACGGAGTGCCAGTACAGTATGTACCAATACAAGTGTAGGTACTGGGGAACAAGATGTACGTTATGGAATAAGGGGGTAACAATTCGGGATCTTAGCAGTCATTGTTGTGTAAACTGAAGGTCTGGACTTTACAATTCTCCGAGGGAGCCGAGGCACTTCAGTGAAGCAGGCTACACTCCAGCTACTGGTCGCAAGCAGCTGAAAATCAGGACAGTCCAGTGCCGTTTTTAGTGGAATAATTGGGGAGGGTCACAATCGGAGTCTGTTTATGATTGAGCTGCGACGTTCGTCCCGACCTTTCTCTGAAAGAATGCCTGTGTAAGGACATCTTGCCGGGCGTAACAGACGCGATCATGACAAAGAGTGAAGGATCATATCTGGGACTCTTCCTCTAACTTTGTCCAGGACAGTCAACCAGAGTTAGACCAGCTGCTGATTAATAATTTTTCCTTGAGACAGTGGTGCAATTTAACTAAGTCCTACAATTAATTACATACTGTACAATTTTGACACACTTCTAGTGACTTGACATGTTCATCAAAAAGCAAAATTAAAGTCTGTGTTTTGTTCTTTAATAGCCTATATTTTGAAAATGGAAAATGTATTTTAATATGTAAATAGTTATTTATTTCTTAATAGTTAGCCTATTTATGTGAACATATAGTTATTTATTTTGAGCAGTTATTCGTTTGCAATAAATAGTTATTCATAATCTTTGTTTGACTAGTTTATTACTGAACCCTCCCATCACACACTGTAATTATCCTGTAACTAAATGTAACAAGGGAGGAACTGGAGTACTTGCTTTTAAAATTACTTAAGTATTCAAAATTACATTTTCTTTTTAATATCAACGCATTGCTGTATTGTTTTCATAATGCATTTACAGAACCTCGTAACTCTCTGAAACCACCTCATGAATGCACTGACTTTCTTGTAGAACCTCACAAAGCCTATCCACCTTATTTTGGAATGCAAAGTAAACAGTTGGTCGAACTTCCGGTTTTTGTGCCGTACTTCCATTTGATCGTTTCCGTCAACAGAGCTAACTACCTTAATTAGCGTATTTAACAATTCCGGTTTTCCTTGAAGCCATAGTTGTCTAAAAAGTTGTTGTGTTAGCTGCTACTGCGCTGAAAAGTGAGTTAGCTAGCCGATGACCGGAGGCGCCTGACCGGAAGTCTCGCACAAAAACCCGGAAACTGCGTCCGTATTTGCGTTCCAAAATAAGGTGGATAGAAACGCCTGTAAAAACTTCAGCATAGAAATGCAATCGAATCAACGAAAAGGAAGCCATTGTAGTGTTTTATTTAAACACCTCCTCCTCCCTCACACACATAAATGAGATATGGCCATGGGTGCTCTGGTTTGGAATTGTTGTGTTTATCTGCGGTCGCCATTACCCTGCCAGGTTAGTAGTTTGCGCTTTGCTAACAAAATTGAATGGATGCGTTTTCCTTTTACTAAAGCAGATGTCTTGCTTGCACTCGATTCACAAAACTTGATAACGTATTTCTGCTTTTACATCAAACCCAGGTGAGAGCGGGTACTGTGATTGGTTTTTCATGTGGCCAATCGCATGTTAGAAAAGAAAAAAAATTCAACAGCTGACTTAAAAGCTGCTGAACAGTAACAAGTAACAACAACCTTCATAGAAATGTAGTGGAGTCAAACGTACAACATTTGTCTTTGAAATGTAGTGGAATAAAAGTCATAAGTGTCCAAAAAAACAAATACTCAAGTGAAGTACAGATACTCGAAAAATGTACTTAAGTACAGTACTCAAGTAAATGTACTTCATTACTGTCCACCACTGCATCTAGGGTGGGTGAATACTGTCCGCCGCTGGCAGGTGGAGCCATGAGGCCATAAACCAGCATCCAGTAATGAAGTTTGCTGGTGAGGTGACTGACAGCTGAGACGGTCTTCAGAGGCAGACTGGATCCATGACAATACACTGTCACTTGGACCTTTGTTCTGAAGTAAATGCAGAGATGTTATTTTAAGTACCCCAAAATTATAAAGGAACGATGTAGTTTGCCTGTATGTTGATAATAAGCTCATTTTAAAATAAAATCACCATTTATTAAGTGATGCAGAAGTCATCACTGCATCTTACCTGAAACATCCAGATTTTTGCTCAGTTTTATGGTCATACTGTACCCTGTAATAATAGAATAGTTACCCAGTAGTTAAATAATCACTACAGTATAAATTCTCTCTAAGTTCCTTCCAAACTTCCAGATTATTGCACAGTAGGTCATACATACCCCGTAACAATAGAATAGGTACCCAGTAGTTGAGTAACTACAGTATAAGTTCTTTGTAAGATCCCGAATTGTTACCCCCTTATTCCATAATGTACATCTTGTTCCCCAGTACCTACATTTGTATTGGTACATACTGTACTGGCACTCCGTTAGTACAAAAGATTACACCGTAACTCTGGAGTAATTACGCTGTAATCTAAAGCGTTATCCTAGATTTTGTTTCCATTCAACAGAGCCAGACTAGCTGTTGCCACATTTCCAGTCTTTATGCTAAGCTAAACTAACCATCTACTGGCTTCAGCTTCATATTGAATGGACAAACAGGAGAGCGGTATCAATCTTCTCATCCAACTCTTAACAACAAAGTGAATAAGTGCAATTGAGTCATTCAAATTTACAGTTTAACAGTTTCTCTTTGAATGATGTGAAATTAAAGAAGGCGTCTAAGTCACGCCAGAAGTCAATTCTGTTCAATTCAAACTTTGCAACATCGCACATGTTCTCTTACATCCATACTCATTGTCATGTTCTGTAAGAACTTTGCACCTGTTTTTAGAATTGTCTCCTCCTAGCGGTCATTTGGAAGAAATTCATTATTCTCTTGTTTACTTCCTGCTACTGTTTTAAATGGTTGTTCTAGTCATATGACACAGCCAGTTCATAGTTCAGGGATTCCAATCAGGAAATGCTTTGGTTCTTACGTTACATATGGTCAGCTTGCAGCTCCAGCTACTTTGTCTTTTGCTTCCCCTGT
>NTHP01000409.1:78944-97816 GCA_003416845.1 Oplegnathus fasciatus | reverse complement strand
GTGGCTCTGGTTAACAGAAATGTTCTTCATTGCAAATAAATGCGATTTGAGTTAAATAGTATTTTTCCTCACAATCCTGCACTGTGATTTGCCGACAGCAGCAGCTTCTCTAATTAAAGGATAAGGCTGGCACTATTCTATACTTTCCATCTCATGACAAGACCAAAATCATCAATGTGGTTACCATTCGTTCGTACTGAAGACATAAATCTTTACAAATGGGTCACAAATATATAGTTTTTAAAAAGTGATCTCCATAAAACAGCTGGGCACTGAAGGGAAGACTAAATGTGATTTCAATTGGACTTTAAGTTACTCTTTAAATATGACTTTTGACTCTGCATAAATTGGTGTGTGTTACACTCATCATGAACCGCCTTGTTGTGTTCAAAGCTTAAAATTTCTCCTGAATCATCTGCTTCACTTTACCTCCGTCTCCTCCACTGTGACCTGTAAACACTCATTAGGAGAAATCAATGAGGTATAACGGCTTTTATTTGGATTCACCTCATCAGTGGAGTTAGCGAAAAGACTGAGTCCCTGATGTTTTGTACATTTAGTGTGGTTAAATCCAATCTGTATGCATCAATGTTCAATGTGCTTAAATTCAGCCATGGAAAAATTCCTCTGTCACGTTAAACCATTAGGCTTGGTTCGTGGTTGCTTGCTTCTGGGCGTATGATGTAAAATATCCCAAAACATGAATTTCAGTGAACAAGAGCTTGGAACACACACAAAATATCTTTATATTTGAATCCAACATTAAGGTTCTTGTCTTGTGCAAAGCAGATTCAGTATCTTGAAACTCCTGCATTTTCCTCATGGGTCAGTTTTAAGAACATATTAGGGGCCACAGGGAAAGTTGGGAAAGACAGAAATTCCTGCAACTCACAGATCAACAGTTCTTATCAACCCCCAATAGTACTCAGTCATTTTGTGCTGTGGGGAAGGAAAAATCTTCGTTCTTGGCCCTTTTGTTTTAGTTTTGCTTTCAGTACTTTTGTTTGATGCATCTTTGTCACCATCTCTCTCTCGACCCCCTTCCAGTTTCAGCATAAAGTGAACTCCACCATATTCTTCCCAAGAGTTTCCATTGCTCCTGACACGCACCACAACTTCTGCACCTCCCACCTACAGTCCCCAAAGGATGCTCTGGAAGAACGCCTTTTGCTAGACTCCATTGCTTGGCCTGAAACTCCAGTTTTGCCAGCTCCTTTTTCCCTGGAGAAGACCAGTGATCCTGCCCACAGCACCTTCACCATTCTGCCAGGGAGGGGAGGAGGACAGTGGCATATATGGGATCAGCTAAAGGTTATGATCAAAATGTATGACTTCCAGGGTCGTCCCAAGAAGTCTGGGGGAGACGTCTTACTCGCCCGGCTGCACAACCCGACACTTGGTGCAGGTGTGGCTGGGCAAGTGGTGGATCATCTCAATGGCTCCTACTCTGCTGTATTCTCTTTACTCTGGGAAGGAAGCGCACAGGTTGAGGTGATGCTAAACACTATCATGTTAAATGTGATTGTACTGTAGGTGTTTTTAATCTATCTTCTAATTGACAGTTTGATAAGCCCCGAGATTTCTTGATTTTATCAGCAGTAGCTAACTAGCTAATTAAGCATTAGCTTAGTTACGTTTTTTTTCCTGCATAGAGAATTACAAGGTGGCCCCCTCCATCAAATTTTGTGCTGCCTCCAGCTCTCGACAAAATCAATCAGACTGGCACATCAGGAGCACCGGGAGAGCTCCCGGTGCTCCTGATGTGACAATTGGGTCTGATGCAGCGCAAAATATAATTTTTTTTAAATAACCCCTGCTAAAATAAAAATAACCAAGTGCTGTGTGGCTGACTGGCCCAGGCGAGTGGGCTCCCGGAGCACTGCGATTGGGTATTACATCTGTCAACCTCTCTTTCCCAGTCAACTGGTCCAGTTTGACTTTACCTGAACTCCTGCTCCTTCCCCATCTCTGTTATTTGGATAAAGAGTGGAGCAAGATGGACAAACAAAAAGAGAAAAAAACGTAATGGTGGCGCTGAAAAACTGAGAGAGAAGAGGTTGAAGTCTTGAGGATGATGCAGCCAAATGTTTTAAAATAACATTCATTTGGTGCAGTTACCAGTCAGTCATCTCAGCCTCTTGAGCCTGAAGGCACTGGGAGCAGACAGAGCAGCCCAGTGAGCCCAACAAGACCAGTTCAACTGTTAGTCAAGGTCTAGCAGCTGGGGCGTTCAGACAGAGGACAACAGGGACAAGATAAGCAAGTTCGGGTTTGGCTAGCTGGCTGTTTAGCACTATCGGGTGTCTTAAGCCTCGGACATACTTTCTGCGGCACGCGGTTCCATTCATACTACAATTGAGGGTCCACGTCGGTCTGGCAGACTGGCAGACTGTAGCTACGGCCGGGAGCTATCTTGCTAAGTTGTGGCTAGCTTGTGTTGATTGCTGTCGTCTTGTATTCTTTCAAAGACGAATTATATAAACTAGTGCAGTGCCCGTTGAAAACGTGCTCATTCGGAACGGGCCGACTGCTTGTCCTCTGATGTTGCTGCTTGCATCTTTCTGGAGAACCGCTCATCCAAACACTCCACACTGCACTTCCGTGGGTCCTCAGCAATATATCCGCTATGCGGACAGTCCACGCAGTCACAAATTCTGGGCTGCACGCAGACAATCCGCACGGACCTTTGTGAACATGGTCAGATGACAACATTTACATCAGGGGGACCAAAGCGGACGTGGAAACTATGAATTTAACTTTTCATAAAGTCGTTCGTCAATGTCACCTCGTGAACCGACCAATCACAGCCTGTATGGGGTGGGACATCAAAAAAAGTTGACGTGCTGCGGCAAACTTTAGAAATGTTGAACTGTTAGGCATGAATGGCTATTGATAATTGACAAGTTAGTACTCAGCATTAACACACTAGAGACTGACCACCAATGTAGACCATTTTTCTTCCACATTTAATGAAAGAACAAAACCTACAAAAATGATAAATGTTGGTTATGTATTTCTTAAACTGCTGTATTGTCCGATTGGAATTAATATTAGTGGTATATAGTATACTATTATATAAACTTATATAAATATGCTAACATTATGTAATTAATATATTATTATCATACTAACATTATACTATTGTATTAACATTATACTTTTTATTTAATGTTATAATATTATACCAATATACTAATTTATACTAATTAGTCATCCAGGTTGATGATAGAGCATCTGCCCTCCTCCCACAAGCACACAACAACTATTACTAATACTACTAATACAACACGTTATGTTGTATTTAATTTAATGCTGAACAGGGCACCTTTATTTTTTTAAATAAAATATGCTTAAACGTGATAATTATCATTGTCTTCAATCATATAATTATTAGAACTTGTAAAATATGTTGCTTGTAAAAAAGTGTTTGCTTGAGCCAGTTGAAGGCACGGTACGCATGCACGTGTGTGCACATGATCAGGATGCTACCACCTCCGCCTCATTTTGAGCCAGGAAACACCCTGAGTTAGCTTGATGTTAGCTCCATGAGTTGGATTGAAACACTTTCTCAGATTCTTTTTTTAATGTTTCCAGCTGACTGGTTTTAGAACGAGAAGCCTGTAAAAGGTGTCTTAAATATGCACTTGATGGCTACATACATGATATTGGGCAAAAAGACTGAGACTTCATATCTCAGGCAAGTCAACATCCTCACAATGATCTATGTATTCCATGTAGAAGACATGTAAATAATGAAACAGCACTGTTCTTGTATTGCAGTTTAGAGCTGGTTCGTCCTAGTTTTTTAAGTATGATAGAAAAATATAAGATCAGACTGCACCCGAACATAACCCTGTTACACAACGCTGTATCAGATAACAAGTCTGGATGGGGCTAACCAATGGAAAAGGATAGGGCCGGTAACGCCTATTCTCTAATAGTACCACCCAGAAGGCTGCCGCACATTGGGGAAATACTACACAGTAGATGTGCTAATCGTGAATGGGACTTAACATGGTAATAAACACTTTAAATGCAGAGTATCTCAGTTCTCCAGAGATTGTTGTGTGAAGATCATTCTGGTTTACACCTGAAACAAAGTGTGCAGCTTTAAGTAGTATTCACTTTATTTGTCTTCACTGATATGACTGAACATGAAGGACTTAATAAGAACTCTTTCTCTGTCGTCAGGTGACGCTGGTTCACCCTAGTGAGGCTGTCACAGTGCTGCACAGGCTGACCAGTGAACAGCCACACAGGGTTTACTTCAAGAGCCTCTTCCGCTCAGGCTCAGTCTCTCAAACTACCACCTGTAACGTCTGCCTACGTCCAACCCAGCAGCCGCTGTGCAACTACACTGACCTCCATACAGGAGATTCTTGGTTCTGCTACAAGCCAACAAAACTGAGCTGTGATGCCAGGATTAAGCACTTCAGGGGAGGATTCAAACAAAACCTCAAGGCCAAGGAGGAGAAGCTCTTTCAAAGGTGAGGGAGCAGAGAGACAGGATTGGCATTTTGTGTGACTTCTAATAAATTAATTGAGTGTTACCTGTGGGAGAAATTTGTCCTTGGTGGGAATTTCAGAAGTTTGTAACTACACGCAGTAAAGACTGAATCTAAGGATGTTTAAAATTTTAAAGATAATACAAATCAAAATGTTGAGTCGGAATCACACTACTTGACTTTCATTAAGAACATTGGATAGAATATGCTGTGATGTTTTATCGTAAATGTATACATTCTATTTTGGATGTGTCTTTTGAAAAACATAAAGCAACAAGCTATAAATATAACATTGGCATGGCTAAAGTGTTAGCAAACAGTAGCCTATTTACATATCCCGTAGACATGGAGCAACATTAGCATTCATTTGGAGTTGTGTTAATGGCAAATGTAAGTCCAATATTCACTCTCCTCTTATCTCTAGTATGGTCTCCACCAACTCCTGCGGGAAATATCTGGCTCTTAAGCTGCTAAATGCTTTACTATGTTCACTGGCTAGTTGCTAACTTTGTCTGTCTGCTGTTTAGTGGTAGGTTAATCAGAGCTTTCTTTCATGAAAACAGCTGCTTGCTACATCTAATAAAATATGTTGATGACAGTGGTGAGACTCAACCAAAACAGTAAAGTTGTGGGCCATAAAACCAAAATAATGAGCCGAAAGATCACACTCTGTAGAGCTGAGGGGAACTGCAAAGTCAGGTGATAATGCTCTGTGGGTTCGTCACTGTGAGCAGCACATTACGCATAGCCATTGGACCCATTGTTTATGAAAATACTGTATGAATCAGTGCATCTTTAACTCACAAAATTGATTTTGTTTTGTGTAATGTTGAATGAACTTTCAAGTAGTTGTTTCCCATTTGTGAGTAGTGCAAATTCAAATTGTTGTCCTCCCTTCTTGTATTTATGTTGTGTGTAAGAGATATTTTATTATGTGTGCTTCAGTGGTGTCAACATGAAAGTCTCCATTCCGGCTTCAGGACCTACCAATGTCACAGTGTTGCCAAAAAAGAAAGGTAAAGCACGATTTTTACTACTACCACCACTGCCTATAATAATAATTTAAATATGAATGTTAGCAGTGTATCTAGTCTCTCAGGAGTAATGATAGCCCATAAGAGGTTCATAAAATCACTTGTTTCCTCTTGTTTTAAAGACCAGTTTTCTGCATTCATACATCTGGTGACGTAGATCAGGTTGGTATATGTAAAGTCCAATAAAGTTTTGTTCCTCATCAAGATACAATATTTCATATATAAATAGTGAGTTTAATCCTTATCAGTATTGCTTTAAAGAATAAGGCTGATGATATTCCAAGTTTTTCTTACTGTCAATAAGTCCCGTGAATAGACCAAAACCAACAATGAATTGATCCTACAAATATTGCCTGTGTAGCCAAAGCCTGAAATGGCTTATTCCTCTGTGCAGTAGAGCTCCATTGTTGTTCAAAAATTATTAACAAACACATCAATCAGCCACACTGTTGCACTGAGTGACATGTTCTTTTATCACAATGAACATGGGCACCGTACCACATACACTGTCCTGCTGATCACTAGTGCACCAAATTTGTATTAATCCGCTGCCGAAAATAGTCCAACAAATATATACTCCCATTTAAGCAATGTCAAAAAAACTACAGTTGTATCAGAAAATTACTGCGCCATTTTAAAAACAAATCTATGTATTTATGACACAGTTATGTCTTCAGTAGTAAAGAATTGGCAGGTAGGGAGACACCTTGGTTTTGGTCTCTTCATGTAAAATAACCCCACCTTTATCCTTTGACTTCCTCTCTGGTGAACCAGAGGTGAGCAGCAGTGTGAAGTCTGGACTCTCTGGCTATTACTACCAGGGTGCGTGGCGAGCACTAGGTGACACCACAATTCGCCAATTCAACAACTCCTCCACCATCACTCAGTGTCTGAAAGGCAAGGTGGTCCACATGTATGGAGACTCCACCATCAGACAGTGGTTTGAACACCTCAACGCAGCACTACCAGGTAGCTGATCCACAGGGATTTCTGGCAACAGTTTGATTTTGGTCACACCACAGCTTAATCTGTTCCTTCTGTAATACTTTTAGATCTTAAGGAGTTTAACCTGCACAGCCCGAAGCAGTCTGGACCTTTCATGGCCTTGGACTATGCAAACAACATCTTGGTGACGTACCGCTGCCACGGTCCTCCTATCCGTTTTGGCAATGTTCCAACCAGTGAGCTGCGTTACATTGCCAATGAACTAGATGGTATAACAGGAGGCACCAACACGGTCGTAATTTTTGGCGTCTGGTCTCACTTCAGCACTTTCCCCATTGAGGTCTACATCCGGCGGCTGCAGAGCATCCGCAGGGCGGTGGTACGGCTGCTGGACAGAGCTCCAGGCACGCTGGTCGTCATCCGAACCGCAAACCTCAAAGCTTTGACGCTTTATGAGACACTAACCAACAGCGACTGGTACTCGCTGCAGCGTGACAAGGTGCTCAGAGCCATGTTCAAAGGACTGAATGTTCGTCTGGTGGACGCCTGGGAGATGACCCTGGCCCACCACCTGCCACACAGCCTCCACCCGCAACGTCCCATTATTAAGAATATGATTGACGTTGTCCTGTCCTACATATGCCCTCAAAACGGCGACTAGATGTGTGTTTGGGGAGAGGTGTTTTGAAGGCACATTTTGAAGGCACATAACCTGTCATGAGGGGAAACTTTCCTACATCTCAAGAAAAAGCAGTAAAGAGTCTGGCACGTTACTTTTTAAAAAACATTCCCCTGTAGGTTTTTTTTTTTAAATCACAAAACAACACTCATTGTGTGTTTGTCCAGGTTGTCTCTCTATTCAAATGGGTATCAGCTACTTGAAAAGGTGACACATTTTCACCTGTCTTCAGGTTGAATAGGAGGTAGATCAATACTGGTTAATACTGGTAGTTGGGAATAATAGATAGTTTGTAGGTTTAATTTTGACAGCCAGTCACATATCTGTGTGCATAGCTGAAATGTGAGGGCAAAATCAATATTTATGCTGTTAAAAACTACTGTAAGTCTGGGAAACATACTGTTCAAACCATGAGCTACACAAAGAAACATGACTCTGCAGTGTTGTGTGGGCTGTCACACATTAGTTTATGTGTGAATGTGTTTTTATGAAGGAAGCGCCATCTTACGGTGGCCGACGGGCAACTTACTGGGGGACAGAGGCGCAGCAACTTAAGAAAACACATGCAAATAGATGGAACACAAGCAAATTAAGAAAACATTTCCATCATTTTGACAACACATGCGTAGCATTTAGAAAACGCGCTGCAAACACAGAAGCGCTGCAAATAGAGAAAACGACAACGAAGTGTTTCCAGCCGACACTAAAAGTACTGAACATGGCTTGGACACGCTTGCCTCGGTTTGTGACTCATGAAGTTATTGAATTGGTCTGTGTATCATCTCTTCTTGTTTATGTTGTGGATTTCTGACTTCTGCTACTGCTCTACTCTGTGCATGCGCTGATAGTGACCGCTGCACATGTGAATCAGTTCTATTTGTAACACCCAGAATCCCTCAAAACCCCAGTACTGGTCATTGTCACCCTCATCAGTAGAGGTTATCTCATATTACAATGCTTGGCCTACTGTAGGCTATAAGTTGGGAAATTTCTGCTCTAATAATGCTTATATGATTATTATACAGGCTCATCAGAAATCATTAAAATGACTGACAGGATTCCACCTTTTCACTCTGCAAGATCCTGTGAGGTGCAGTAGCAGAAGACAGAAATCCACAAGATAAATAAGAGATGACACACGGACCAATTCAATAACTTCACGAGTCACAAACCAAGGCAACAAGTGTGTTCAGCACTTTTAGGGTCGGCTGGAAACACTTCCGTTGTTGTTTTCTGTATTTGCAACGTTTCTGTGTTTGCAGCGTTTCTTTATTTGCATCGCGTTTTCTAAATGCTGTGCATGTGTTGTCAAATTGATAAAGATGTTTTCTTAATTTGCTTGTGTTTAGTCTATTTTCATGTGTTTTCTTAAGTTGCTGCGCGTTAGCCCCTGTCGGCCACTGTACCATCTCAAGGTGTTACCCTGCAATTGAATGAACTGAATGGCACAATTCTGAGTGGCTGGCACTGCATTTTTCCCTCAGCAGTCCATGCACACACTAACTAACTACAATTTTCATAATCTATTTTAAACCAGGTAATGTTAAGTGAGCACAAAAGAAACAGAACAGGATGGAAAGCAGGTCCAAGCCAGGTTGGGTATCATAAATAAGCACTGCTGAATGATCACACTTCACACATACATAACTCATGCCTTATCATTTATTGTTTACTATTTAAATTGTCTTGGGATTGTCAAGCAGCTAGCTGTGGGAGATGCGAGAAATCACTAACCAAAGTAGAATCGGAAGAAGCAGATCAAGAAAAGGTAATATTGCCATGAAACTTCCATACAGACGACCAGTCCTTAATCAGCCCATCTATGAAAAATACTATGGGCTTCTAATTACAACAGGCTGAGATTTGAAGACACTCATCCAGTAGCTACCAGTGAACTTCTAAGGGATAACCTGTCATCTGTTAGTTTGACTCCAAGGTATGTGGTCACTGTAGTTCACCATAGTTTTCTTGACTCATCTTCATCAATTCAGAATAGACTTCTGGCCTGACTTGGACACCTTCTGTAATTTCACGTCATTCAAAGGGTAACTTTTAACCATTTACTTTGGGGGAATATTACCAATAGACTGTACTTCAAAGAAATAGTTTGACACTTGGGAAATGCACTTATTCACTTTCTTGTTAAGAGTTAGATGAGAAGATTGATACCACTCTTCTGTTTGTCCGTTCAGTATGAAGCTGAAGCCAGGAGACGGTTAGCTTAGCTTCGCATAAAGACGAGAAACGGCTAGACTGGCTCTGTTGAAAGGAAACAAAATCTATCTAATCTAATCTCAATATCCCACAATCCACTATGCGCCATCCCGTTGTTTGACAAAGCTTTCAGGTGATCCTTGGCAACTTGTAAAGTCAAAGTAAAGTGTAAAATATCATGTTACTATGTATTTATAAAATATTGGTGGTCATCAATCACTGGTAAATATTTCACTTGAAGTCTGTAGCAGTAAAACCCCTGAGTGCCATAAATTGAGCCAAGGTGCATTTTATTACTTATGAATTCAACATTTCATTTGTGAGAGGAAAATATGTTCTTTCATCTTTCGAAAGTTACAGTCTCACTTTAAAGCTGCCATGTGTAGCATTTCATCATGTGTAAATCTGTAACATCCCGTAGTTTGTGCACAGTGTGTTTCCTGTTTTATTTTGTTTCTAACCTCTCTTGTCATTTCAGTTCCTGCCCTTGTGTGCAGCCTGCCCTCCTCGTTATCTCCACCTGGCTCCCTCACTCACCTGCCCCTGATTAGTGCCATCAGCCTTCCCGTTATTTAATCTCTCCTCTCCCCTGCTCCTCTGCCAGATTGTCTTTGTTCTAACCCATGTGATCATCGCTTTCCAGCATTCTTACTAGTGTTAGTTTCCTTGGTTCTTTGGACTGATCTCCTGTGTATGACTGCCTGGTTTCCAAGTAAAAGACTTTGAACCACCTTGTGTCCTGTGCCCTCTCTGTGCTTGAGTCTCTGTCTTTACCAGTACCGTTACATAAATCAATACATCATTAATCAAGAGACATAACAAATGAGATAATTTCTGAAAAGACTCTCAGCTTCCAGCTGCTCTACACTTACAGTATGTATCAAGGCTGGATTCAAAGCTGCTGGATTGCTTTACACAATAAAACAGAAGGAGGGTGCTGTTGTTTCAGAAAACAGAACTAAAGCTGTCAGAGTATGTGCTGACAGCAGATTAGGAAGAAGTGAAAGTCAAAGGGAAAAGTTTGACCGTTTCAACATGACCAACAGAGCAATTATCTTGACAGGGATGCAATTAGTTTTATATATACCACAAGCACTAACAGTATTACTAGGGTCTGATAAAAGCAGGATAAGTAGTTTCCAAGGTAACAACAATAAACAATAAAACCTCATCACCGTCTTGCGCTCACAGACTTCACCATTATTTTGATAGTGATGCTCTGAAAAAAATTATGCACTGAGCAACTTTAATTTACATTTATTAAAATGATACATATCAGTGGAAAGTGTGCACAAGTAAGGCAAACAACTATCCCAACATTCCATCATAAATGAAGGTGAAATGCATGGGGTAACATTTGTGTGTCTATAAAAAGCAAAGGGAAAAGAGGGACACTCGAGAAAAGCTTAAATGCAGCCATTTTCTCTGTAGCTCCTGACATGTAGTTTGAAAGCTGCTTTCTCATTGCCAAGTCTAAAGTTTTTGTGCTTGGCGAAAACATTGCCACCGTTGTGGTCCTGCAGCACATTCTGTAGCAGAAACTGAACCCATAGGCATTATTCATATATGACGTGTGTCTTTGTGTAAGTGACAAGTGTGTGCAAATAAAGAAAAGCAAGCAGACTGATTCGTGCATGAACTTTACTTTTCTTATTTATTATTATGAACTTTATTATCCCACAGGCTATTTTATCAAATTAGAAACATCAGTATCAGCGTATAAGGCGTTATGATCACTTTAATTATCATTAAGGGAAGAAACCAGATGCCAAGGCATATAAGCGTATCCAGTAGGTTTCTGACAGCTACTATTTACACAACCTTGGAGATTTTTTGTATTTTAATGATTCTTGGTTTTGGGATTTTATGTCAGCATGACATAGCCCATTCAAACAGACTCTGTTACGTGCTGATTAAGCAGCGGACCCAAAGTGCAGAACACTGACTCAGAAGAAGGTTTAACTGGTTTATTGACAAAACACAAGACTGGGTGGCGGGGCTGGTGGCGCAGAGCAGGTGGAGAGCTGGTGGGAAGGTGGAGAGCTGAGGGGTGTACTACGAAGCGAGATTAATGGGTTAGCAAGGTATGTTGAGCCTAAAGCCAGAGTTTGCAATGTCACGAAAGTGGTTCTCTTTTAACCTGGCTAGATCACCATGGTAACTTATGCTGAACACATAACCTGGTCCGGAGCAGGTTATGTTCAGAGTTTCGGATTGAAATCGGCTATAAAAGCACCACCCTTTCACTAATCAGCTCCTTTGGAGATGGCGTCACCATTCTTAGAAAACCCTGTGGATCTAGGTGCCAGAATTGTAAGAGGTTCTCTTCGGAGGGAGAGAGTGTTTAGAGACTGAAGTGATCCGTTGGCTTCTCCAGACGATATTCTCTATGAGCGATACAGATTCTCAGCTGAGGGAATATGTTACGTATGCAAACTTGTTGAGCCATACGTTGGTAATGCCCCTAAACGGAGCTGTACACTTACAGTAGCGCAAACTGTGTGCATCGCATTGCGTTCTTTTGCCACGGGAACCTACTTGCATTCAGTTGGTGATGCAGAAAATCTGAGCAGGAATACTGTATGCTGCGCAATTCGCAAGGTTGTTCTTGCTCTCACTGAACTACTGAATATGTCTGTAGTGTTCCTTGGCCATTTGCCCACGCTGGCTATAAAAGAAGCCTTCTACAAAATCGCAAGCAGCATACATTAATAGTTCATTATATTATTAATCAGTATTATAAGTATTACTTGCATATGAAATATAATCTAACACTAATAATAATTAATATATATATATAATTACTTAATAGGATTCCCTATGGTCATAGGTGCAATAGATTGCACCCACATACCTATCACAGGACCCTTAGGGGAACATGAGGGCGATTTTGTAAATAGAAAGTCCTTTCACAGCATCAATGTTCAGGTAAACCATTTGGTACTCGTTTTTGTCAGGTGATTGGTGGCACATGCACATTGCATGCAGGTACAGTAAAGTTTTGTAATAGTGCTGCACAGTAGCCTACACTTTGCACATTTGTCAGAAATATTCACAGTGCAGACACAAAGTACTTTGTCACCATTAATAAGCACAATGGGTCCCCTTAAAAATGCCTTTATTGGTACCTTTGTTTCAGTGCTTTCATTTTGAAATTAACCTGAAATGCCTTTGCAGATGACTTGTGACCACCAATTAATGGTCATAAGTGTGGAAGCCAGATGGCCTGGCTCGGTTCATGACTACCGCACTTTCCGCAAGTCTTTACTGGGTCACCGTTTTGAGCAAGGTATGGCAAATATACAGTTAATTTTATTGCTTGTGTAACTGTGACACTGATCAAGTTATTTCCTCTCCCTTTATTAACAGGACATTTTGATGGACTTCTACTGGGGGACAGAGGATACGCCCGTGCTCCATACTTGATGACCCCCTATCCTGACCCACACACACCACCACAAAGGCATTTTGATGTTGCGCTTGGTAAATGTAGGGTCAGGATAGAGATGACCTTTGGGGTCATCAAGTCCCGCTTCAACTGCCTCCGTGGCCTGAGGGTCTTTCCTGAGCGGGCTTGTGAGATAATATCAGCATGTGTGGTGCCCCATAATATCGCCACTGTGAGGAAAGAAAGAGTCCCTCATGTGCCATTGGTGGCAGCCGACATAGTGGACCCCATCACCCCACTGGCACAGCCGTCAGACAGGCCATCACAGAACAATCTTTTATGTAAAAAAAAAATATATATATATATCACAGGATGTGTTTTATTTATTAATTACAAGGTCTGCCTTTTCTGGGGGAAGAGAAAGAATGTAATAAGTATAAAATGTAAATCATGTTTAACCAAAACAGTTTTACCATTTACTGCAATACCTTCTTCTCATACTCCAGTTGCTCGATCTCCAGTTTGAGCTTTTTAATCTCTAATTCTTTTTATGTTATCCAGCTCCAGGTTTTGCTTGTACACGGCTCCAACCTGAAGAAATCGTATTAGTTGATAGGCCATTGAGGTGTTAATCAAGCAAAAGATGGACATAAGACTACTAGAAAATATAAAACCCTTACCAGTCGCATTGCTGAAGGCCTGGAGGTGGAGTGTTGCACATTTTCTTCTCCATGTGAAAGAAATCAGCAAGTAAAGCTACTTAATTACTTTAAATGTTTGAGGTCACCTGAAGCTGCAGACTATCACAAGCCTTTTATTAATACATTAGGCATACTTGGGTCCACAACTTCACCATATGATAAAGATAAATTTACCCCCAAAGCCATCCCTGAGTACACCGACAGTGTCTCCTCATCATTGATCTCCACCTGAAGAGTGATTTAAGAGAACTGCATCAAGTGGAGTCAACACATTAGCAAAAATTGATACGACTACATGANTGACAATTACCTCTGTGTGGGAATCAACAAGGGTGTGTGCTGGTGGCTCGGGCAAAACCAGAGTATCTCCTTCAACTGTAAATTAGATAAAGACTTTCCACACCTGATGCTCACTACAAATATGCATTTAGTACTTTACCACAAAACCACTTATACATACCCTGGACAAACAATTGTTGCTGGAAGCCGCCAGCACCAGGATCAGACTCAATACCCCCCTGGATACCCTCCATTACTGGCCGACCTTGATTGTTAGAGAGGGCCAGCTCGAAGTTACACGATTTTCTGCCAGCATTCCTCTATCGCCTTATTTGCAGCAACGGTGTTGCTTTTAGCCATAATAATTTTTTTGTATTCTTCATAACTCTCCATGATAACAACCTGTTCCTCCTGACTAAAGTAGGCGGCACGTGATCGGTCCATTTTAGGCGGAAGAAGAGTCAAATGACGCACCAAACGCCCCCTTTTATGGGAACGCACACAGAGCCTGAAGAAGAAAGCCTGAGTTAACAGAGAAAGTTGATAACCACCGTCGTGATACTGATTATCTCTGATTGGGGTTTTCGGCTTCGTCGAGCCAGCTCACACAAAGAAAGCCTGGCTCTGTCGAACTTGCTTCGTAGTACACCCCTCGGGTGGAGGTGGCTTGGTGAATCCAGAGCTTGAGAGGCAGGAAATGGCAGAGGGAATGAGCAGGCAGGCAGGCTGGTGGATAGCGATCACAGAGGACAGGCTGGCTGGCACTGGAACACTGGAGTGAAACAAAGGACAAGTTAGCGGTGGATGAAACACAAGAACAAGAATCAAAACTAGTAGGCCTGCGAGCATGTACCACACTGGGTGACAGAACAATCTGGCGAAGACTGGGAGGAGAGCCAAGGTTGAAATACGGCAGAGCTTGATGAGTGGATTGGGTCCAGGTGTACCAGCCAGCGGAGCTCCAGAGGCAGGAAGATCGAGCCACGCCCACACAAACACACAGGGGTGTTACAGGAGAAAAAAAGGGATGGGGAAACACTAGGAAACATGAGGATAACCACTGAGGTTATGGAGTAACCATAACAGACTCACAATCACTTTTATTAGCCAATGCAAGCATTAAAAGAATGTGTCAGAAAAATAAAAATAGACAAAAGTAAGGTTATAATAATAATGAAATAAAGTCATATCAAAATTAAATTGAAATTTTAAAATCTATTTACAGAATGGAATAGTAATAGTTTTGAAATTAGATATAAAACTTGAAATGAAATACTGACTGTACAAAGGAAATATGGACTGTGCTATGGACAAAGAAATGAAGTGTATGAAATATATCAAAGTGACAAGAGCAAAAATTAAATGTGACATGTGCATAAATAATTAAATTATGTAACAGTGGAGGTTGAATGCAATGCATAGTCCATTTTGATGTACAGTCCAGTTTTATTAAAAATATGAAAATGACAAGTGCAGGGATTAAACAAGGGATGTGAAAGTCCAGCTTGATAACCCCGTCTTGATACTGTTTATGTGATTTGATGCAGGTTAGAGTTGGGGTTAAGGAAGGGCATTGTGTTGTGGGTGGACTTGGCGCGTTTGACTCCTGTTTTGGGTTGTCTGCCGTGGGTGGTCTTCATTCCATTTCAAATTGCCGCCGGTCAGCCGCAACCTGAATCCAAACGCCACTATCTCTGTTAACAGAGATTTATAGCCTGTGATTGTAAAATTCATTTAATTTTATATTTCCAAGAATATGTGACTGAGGATGTTTAATATGAAATCATCATTCTTAAAACATAGTCTTCCTCAATTACCACTGACATCTAATAAAGCACTCCAATGTTCAAAATCTTAACGTACAAAATCTTAATCAGTTTGAAATAAATCACGCTTTTGTAAAGTAACAAGCGGATTGGCTTCTTCCCCATGGCGACGGTGGCTGAGGATCATGGGCAATGTAGCCTTCCGCTATCCAAAACTGACCAAAAGAACTTGATTTCTCTGAATCGAAGGAGAAATATTTAAAGCTGATGGCCATAACATTAACCTAATCATGTTGTTCAGTTATCAAGGAGACTTTTTGTGTTTTTGAGAAATGTTGAGGATATCATTAAAATAAAACCTTCACATGGAAATTAACAAAGAGGAAAATACTTCCTGATGGCACAGCGTTATGACGTCACAGTAGGCTTTCCTAGATGTGACATTACATCATAACTCATAGGCTAAAACGTCCGCCATGTTACCTGGGTCTTGTTTACAATCGCCACCTATGGGCAGCAACTATGGCTGTCGGCTGTGCAGCAACTAATTGTGCAATTAAAAGGAGCAAAGAGACCAAGGAGGCTGGCATCACTCTCCACACGTTAGTATGAGTAGATAAGAGATTTATTTTTTTACATATGCGTAACAGGTTGAAGAAATACTTAGTTTATTATTTTGAAATTCCTGCTAAAGTATGTATTCTTCGGTATATAGTTTGTCCTGCAATGAGAGGTTCAATAGCGCCATCCACTGGTAGCCAAAATGTCTATAAATATGACCGGGAACCGNGATGCTGTTAGCAGTCTTCTAGCTCTCTGCTAATGGTAAGCCACGGTCTGTTGTTGCTCTGCAAAAATGTTATAAATTACACTAAAGCTTACGTGAGATTTATAGTAAGATACACGGTCATGTAACAGCAGTTGCCATGCTATTTCAGTGCATTTTCGTTTTGTATCTGTTGTTGCTCACGTTAGTTGTATCATATTTTGTTCTGAAGATAATGTTATCTTCCCTTGTAGACGTCAAATCCAGTGGAGGTGCTAACAACAAATGTTGTGTGTCTTGATTCACTCATAGCAGGTAATTGTTGTTGCACTACATGTTCCGTTTGTATTAAGTCAGACGTTTACAAGTTCATGTGATAATATTGACCGCCATGTTGAGAAGAGCAGCAACGTGCCTTGTTATTTTTGCTGGTTACCACTAGATGGTGCTATAAGTCAATTTAATTATTTATTTCCTATCTCCGTCTTGTATTTTGTATTTTCTATATTCTTAATCCATTTTCTTACTTCATAAATATATAAAAAGGATGATGTTGGTTAAAAACAAGTTAAAAAAATATATTGTATCGAATTCATTGTAAAAGCAGTNGAATGCATTTCATGTAATTGTAATAAGTCACATGTTGTATGCTGAGCAGTCTTCTAGCTCTCTGCTAATGACGTCAAATCCAGTGGAGGTGCTAACAACAAATGTTGTGTGTCTTGATTCACTCATTGCAGTACCCAAAGTAAAGAGCCACATCATCCACCCAATCCAGCCTGTGTGTGTGTTTATGGCGGGGCGGGTACACAACAGTTACATATGGGTCAACTAAAACTACAAAAAGTTAGTTAACTAGCTAACTTTACCGTTAGCTACCAAGTAACGGACTATCTATTAGCTAAACAGGTAAGTTATAACCAGCAAACACTGTTTTAATGTTAGTTCGCTAACTTAGAGCTCAAAGGTAACTCTATAACAAAGTTATTAATATTACCTGAACATTTGACCACTAAGCTGCTGATTCCATGCCAGTCAAGTGTAAAGTAAACATACAACATGTTAACGACAAGGTCATCTTCACTCCTAAATCCCATTTCATAATAACGTTATCTCAGGACAAATCCAGCAAGCCAGCTACGTTACAATCTACACAAAAAGTGAAGTCCAGGCAAATCAACCAAACAGTAACATTAGCCCCATCCTGGACAGCAACACAGACCACTAACTAACCACACAATCAGCCAACATGTTATTATTCGAGGCCGAGGGGTCGCACTTAACGTTCACCACAGCTAGCTAAAACAAAAGCTGCCTTGAATCCTGCAATCAGTCTTATTAACATCACCTGTTGTCAGCTTACCTCATGCCTTTACACGATTTCCCTTTCAGTAAAGCGAATAAAAAAATAATTCATGTCTTGATGAGGTAAAGTAACCCACACGGAGAGAGCTTTGATCTGCGACAGGTTGAGAAGCAAGATGAAGATAAATCCACTTTTTGATCCCAAAGGTTTAAAAAATAAACTCTGAGCACTCCTCCTGCCGGTAAACAGCTCCGGAACAGAGCAGAATCCGGTGTGAATCTGGGTGTTTATTCCTTCAGAAGCTCCAGCTCTGCCCTCGACTCTCTCCGGTGCACCAGTGCCCCCCAAGGGTGTGTGAGCTCCCCACTTCTCTTCACATTATATACAAATGGGTGTGTGAGCAAAACTCCCCCAAATTACATCGTGAAATTCTCAGATGACACCGCCATCCTTGGCTTATTACATAGGGATCAAGACGCATCACTTTACTGCGCCGAAATCAAACAGTTTGTGGACTGGTGTGATGCTCACCACCTTATTGTGAATGTAAGGAAAACTGAGGGGATGATATTCGATCCAAAGTCAATTGGTGATCATAGTCCAGCAATCATTCACAGTCTACCCATATATCAGGTTTCTTCATATAAATACCTTGGTGTCCACATTGACAGCTCACTCACGTACATGTTGAAAACCTTTGTTCTAAGTTACAACAGAGGATGTATTTTTTGAGAAGGCTTAGACTCTACAGTGTAAATAGTAAACTAATGATTTTGTTTTATCAAATGATTTTAGAGAGTGTAATCCGATATGGCATACAAGTATGGTATGGTATGGTAACCTGTCAGCACAGTTAAAGGCTAAGCTTGCACGTCTTACCCATACGGCCGTGAAAATCATGGGGGAAATTAAGCCTTTATATGAAAAATCTGTGCTCAGGGAGGTACAGAAGATTATGAACATCCCAACACACATTCTCAACTCCGAATTCGAGGTGCTGCCTTCAGGCCGACGGTTCAGAATGCCAAATATGCATTCTAAACCAGTACAAAAATTCATATTCATTCCATCCTCCATCAAAATATTAAATAGTAACAAGTAATAATATATGATTTTATTTGTGGACTAAGATAGTGAGATCTGATTATTTATTATCTGGTTTGATTATACCTGGTTTCATTATTTGAAACTATTGTCTTTATTACCTTTCATTATTTTAATAAAGGGGAGTGTTGGAGAAACCAAGAGTAAGCTAGATTTTGAAAGTATCCAACCGCCCCCCCCCCCCT
>NTHP01000409.1:66536-78910 GCA_003416845.1 Oplegnathus fasciatus | reverse complement strand
GACTACCGCTGGAGGACGAGTCCACGAGAGAGCGTTGGGGAGAGGAGCGCAGCGCATCGTTGTCGCCGCTAACCGTGTCCAACTACCTCATGTCTCATTCACATGTTTGAAAACACCGAACATCATCACAATGAACGTAAACAACCGACATGGCTGTTGTTAGTACTCACAGCGTCAATTTTCAGCCCTTCAATTCCCTCAGTTCTTCTCGCCATCGTTGGAAATCCATAAGATGTTGACTCTGGTTTGACCTCTTGCTTTATCCAACCTCTTTTTGGTCGCAGCCTTTTCCACTTCTGTCTTTCTTTTCTTTCTCTGCCATTCTTGTGCGACTAGTTCGCTAGCTTTAGCCACCTAGCCTTGTGGAAGACTCCGGTCATGCGCAGTGAGTGCAGGGTCAGAGGGTGGGCAGCTACGTAGGTAGAAAGGTAGGTAGTTCATCCAATCATTTAATTCGGTCCGAATGAAATGATTGGATGAGCGTATTACAGTCCTGTGATAGCCACAGATACTGGACTTTTCTCTTTTTTTTTTGGTCAGAGCATTTGATTTATTGATTGCTGTCGGGATGTAAAGAGAATTTCCACAAATATAACAAAAAATGCTTCTAAAAGACATTGCCTACCCAACCTTTAACATGTGTATTTAAGCACTTTTATGCATGAGTGTATGTATGTATGATCTATGTTCTATGCATGCACATGCATTGTGATGTTACTCACAAGTGTGTTGTGTGATGCAGTGGCTTGGAGCCCAAGACAAATTTCCCTGCGGGACAATAAAGTATATCTTATTCTTATCTCCAAAGCTCCCCGGCACTCAACAGCTTTATAATTACTATTTATTTTTAGACTATTTATAGACGGTTTTGGTTAGTTTTATTTTGTTTCTGTGGAGTGTGAATGAAGTGTGTCCATTTGTGCCCATTTGTTTTGGTCTGAGATGCTGTGCTCTAGTGTGACAACTACTGGTTCTGAATCTGAATGTCATATTTAGGACCTTTAAGCTGCACAAAGAAATACCTGATGATGTGAAATAAAATGACCAAGTACACTCCACCATATACAGTTACAGTTCATACAGTAAGCTTATATTATAATAGTATAATGCAGAGCTGAATAGATTCTTTTAGGTAATCTGAGTAATTAAATCTTAAAATGAAATACATATCTTGAATGGTGTTTTTTTTCATTAATAAAATTCATTGAAAGAGACACATTACCACTATGGAATAAATCAAGACTAAATATCCAACATCAAACTGTGAGGACACAGTTAAAGACTGATGGGTAACCAGGTCTACATTTTCATCCTAAACCATTTGCTTTGCCATATGCAAATGTAGTTGATAGTTAAGCTTAAGGTCTTTTTATTAGTCTTTTTTTCTTTTTAATTTCATTCTCAAATCAATCTAGGATTCACTAATGAGCAGTCATTCAGAGGACTCTTGGGTGAAAATATAGCACGCACATTTGTGTACATTACTGTTAAGAAGACTTTCATAAATCCTCTGTGACAACGGCATCCTTATCATCTTCTGTGTCCATTTGCCATGGACAGAAGCACTCAGCTAAAAAATCATTTGTAGTTCTCCTGGCAAGGAGGAGGATTGGATGTTGCTCTAAAAGTTCCCACTTGTGTAGCTGGAATAAAATTGACACAAAATCATAGAACTGAAAATTGGATACATGACTACAAGTTCAGAGTACTGAGAAAAACATCAAAAAAATGTTCTATGCTTTGATACCTAGACAGATAAGCTATGCATTGAGAATCAGAGTGAAGTAACTATAAATAGTTTCTTAGTAGCACTGTCAAAAAAAAA
This sequence comes from Oplegnathus fasciatus, assembly GCA_003416845.1. Taxonomy (NCBI): domain Eukaryota; kingdom Metazoa; phylum Chordata; class Actinopteri; order Centrarchiformes; family Oplegnathidae; genus Oplegnathus; species Oplegnathus fasciatus. The sequence continues at coordinate 77,085 of NTHP01000409.1, read as the reverse complement.
ACTTTGGCAAAAAAACACGCTTGAAAGCTATTCGAATTCAGTGAGAGACGAGAAAAATAACATGCTTATACATCTGAAAGCACTGCCACTGCTACAAGATATCAGAGACCATCAGATATGGACACGGAACAGCCTCAGAATTTAAATTCTAAAATGAAAATGTTTTGCTTCTAGACTATGCATTTGAAAGTTACTTGAATTAATCTTGCATGCTATTACATACTCTCTACGATAACACCTTAATAAACAACTTCGGATTAATGCAATGCAATAACATAGCTCATCTATGTTTATGGTCAATAAGCAAACTAATGTACAATACCCATAAGTTAGATACTCTTTCACTGAATTCAAATATGGTGGTTACTGAAATATAGCTATATAGAACCACATTACATAAAATGCAGTATGCATCATGCATTGATCTGTACTTCATGCATCAATTAAATTGAGAATTCAGGGTTATCTTGCACACTGAAACAAGGATGAATGTTGGAATGCTGAAAAAGTCAATGACGTAACAGCAATATAGCAATGTGTATGTAAATGTTAAGATCAGGGATTATTTACTTACTATTTCATGACAACTGTCTGTAAGAAAAAAACATACCAGTAGATTTGTTGCATCAGATTCTTTGTTAACACTGCAGGGTTTTTTCTGCCTGTCTTTCCGGTCCTGGGCAACCTTTTGCTTGTGTCTTGCAAGTTTTTGCTCATAAGGCTGCTTGGCACCACAGCGCTGACTCGTCTTGCTGGCTACCCCAATTTTCTCTTTACAATCATGGCAGTCTTTTTGAGTTGGCTTCTGTAGAAAGAAACATACGTAATGACCTAAATACATACATAAAAACTGTATTTGTGGTAGTCTTCTAGAGGAAGAGGGCTCTAGAAGAGGTCTGAGATCAAATCTAAGAATAAATGCTTGTTATAGAATTAAGAAATACCTATTGAGAATGAAATACAGTATGTGAGGTGGTATTCTAATAAATGCATTCATCCTAAAAGCATGCGCACATAGTCACACGTAATTGACTGGTGTCTGTGAGATATTACACACACTTCTGTGACCCATCAGATTCTAGCTATATTGCTATTGGAAAGGTTTTTATCATGTACTAAAACTTTGACAGCTGTTACCAAACACAATGCCTAGATAGGTTTTAGATAGAATGACATATATGCATAGGATATACTATATATATGTAATTAATATATTATGAATTGTATGATTATAATAAATTTTGATGCTTTGGCAACATTGTTTTAAAACTTTGAATTGATAGATATTGATAGGCGTTAAGAAAAACATTTGATTATACAGAGACGGTCACTTTTTTTTAATGACTGTCTGTAAAGGGCCACCCTAACCTCTCAATATCTGGTCGATCAAGTAGTTGATGCTCCAGCATCACAGAATCAATACCAAAATCAAACGTCCTATCAAAACGTGTCACCTTGTATAAAACCATAGTTACCGTGTTTGGTAAATAAAGTATGTGATGTATGATAATAATGTCTGCAGTGGCGGAAAATCAGGTTACAAAACCGATGGGTCACAGAATTTGTTTTAACACCTGTTTGTCTGTCCTCTACATGAATGTATTATAAGAACTGGATATGGCGCTGCCGCTCTGCCTTGCTTCCAATTTTTTCCAGTGGCCACTCGTGGTATTGCAACGAAAAATCCCCTGCGGCCCAAAAAGCATTTTCCCCATAGACCACCATTGTAAAAGGGACGTCTGTAGAACTGTTGACAGGACACCTCCAGCTATAAACATGGTCAGTTATTACTCTTTGTATTGTATATTTTTAAGCCACAGAGGTTTAATCTTTGTAAAACTTTTCCAAAGCCCAGAAAAGACGTTTTCTTTCTGAATGACGTCACCGCTGTGGCTTTGCGCATTCTCATAGGCGGGCTGGGCCAGAGGCACGACGGGAGTAACATTACTGCGCATATTCAGTGGGCTGCATACCCCGGAACTAAACCCGGAAGCGAGAAACTTTTTTAGCGTATGCGCCAGGCGAGCAATTCTATTGGATTGAATAGGCGCCATCTTGGGACCCGGTATCCAGTTAATAACAATACATCCATGGTCCTCTACCCTTTGTCTTTTCTATTCCTGGCTTTTCACTTGTACATGTCTTGACGTCATCTAAAATCCATATCTTTTTAGCAAACCATTTCATGTAATTTTGAGCGTTTAGACGCACATAACGTTTGACACCGTTATCTACTGTATGTTAAGCTACTTCCTCGCGGCCCTTCGAAATTATAACACTTTCCCTGTAACAATAAGCTATTTCCTTTCAATTAGCTATTGTGAAAACGGATATTAATAAAAGCAAAGTTTAATGTCATATAGCGGTTATGATGTCCACGCGAGCTGACTTTTCCAAATATAACTTTTGGCTAAGTTAGCTCTTACAACGTTATTCCTAGGTAAATATACTACCAATAGTAATCTTACTATAACATTACTAGACAGCGAAACAACACAAAAATGCACTGACTGCATATTTTATTGTTCTCAAATTGTTTTTATCACTACAGTATTTACTGACCACTTACCTTTATTAGCCCATCTATCAGGCATTGTCAAAATGATGTCATCAGGTAGAAAAAACCCACCATGCACAGAGGTGATAATTATCTGTGGCATATCTCCAGTCACTGGTAGGGGCGCTAATTTAGGAAACGCTTCTGTGGGTCGTGTTACAGGGTAGGAACAAACGACCCATGTGGTCGCATGGGTTGGAGGACTTGTTGAATAAAAACTTAACATACAAATTAAAGAATAAATGCAACCATGAATAAATAGAATGAATACAGCAATGAAAAATAAAGGACCACTGTATACCAGGTAAAGCGATGAATGATATCTTGGCAAGATGTATTAACTTGTGGAAACATAGGAGACCACAGAGTGGATAAAACTTTAACACTAAGCAGTGAAATCACCTTAATGCTCCATTCAGCAGCTGAGGTCATTGAGGCCATTTAATGTCACTACACTGATCATACTTATGACCTTACGCTCTCTGGAGAGTCAAAGTATCTTTATTGTTCCTTACAGGGAAATTTGTTCGCAGCCAGGATCAAACAAGACACACAAAAAACACCTAAAAACTGCTGGACAACGAACAAACAACAGGACATAGTCGGCAGAGTGGATTACAATAGGAGGTCATTAAGCGTCCAGGTCAGAGTAGAAAAAAACAGTATAAAAAAACCAATATAAAAAACAATCTGTGTCAGTGCAATATACAACAACAATTTAAAACTATCTGCTGTTTAACATGGAATGGAGAGAGGGGGAGAAGCGGAGGATCAACGCGACTCTCTTGTCGGCCACTCCCGGGAGCTCAAGGGCAGCTTTTGGGCATTCTCAGGTCCACTAGGTCCCACATGGCAACTCAGTCTGAGTTGATTTGTCTCTCTCTCTCAGCAGGCAGGACAATGATAAAATGATATCTTCACACACCTGGAGACGCACACAGTTCAGTACTGTTGTAATGCATTTACCTATATTGTATATGATACACTTTTCTGTATTGTTTGCCCTCTTTTTCCCTGTATGTATTCCTTCTTCTGTGTTACAGTTTTTACATTACAAACATTACAGTTCTTGAGGTTACAACGTTAGCCATACTACTGAGCTGGCAGCCCCTCATCAGATGGAAAGTTGTGAAACAGTAGGTAAGCCAGTACAGGCCAATCTCTAACCTCCCGTTCCTATGCAAAATTATTGAAAAAGTCGTTCACAAGCAGTTAATCAACCACCTGGCAACCAACAACATACAGGATCTCTACCAATCTGGCTTTTGTCCAAACCATAGTACAGAAACAGCCTTGGTCAAGGTTATTAATGACTTAAGGATAAATAGTGACAAAAGAGTTTCTATTTTAGTATTGCTGGATCTTAGTGTGGCATTTGACACTATCGATCATGATATTTTAATTTAGTATTTCAAACCCAAAATCCAGGCCCCTGGCTATGCCTTTGCATAGGTATGTTTTACCATACAGATAGACGACATTCTTCTGCTGGCTACATATGAAAGCGAATAATGGCCATAAAAATCTGAGTCTTATAAGCAACTGAATCCCTATTTCTGAAAATTAACCATTACTGTATCCTCAGAGTTGAAATTTAAATGCCACAATTAATGGCATTGAAATATTTTCCTTTGAAAACATCAATCTAAATTCAAATTGTATTTCCCTCTTTGAAATGGCACTACATTTATTTAGCTGACGCTTTTATCCAAAGCGACTTACAATAAGTGCATTCAACAATGAGGATACAAACCAAAAATTGCAAGAATCATGCAAGTACATCAACTTCATCAAATATGCTGAACTGCTTCATGATGCTCCAATTTCAGTAGTAAGTAGTCAGAGTAAGTAGCCGAGCTGAGCTGTTGGGTGGAGTGTGTTCGCTTTTCTGATTCAACTGTTGAGTAAATGGAGGAGTCTTCTATAGTTGGGGTCAAAGCTTAGTGCAGCAAGCTAGACGACAACATCACTCAGGGCTTGTAGCCCCACTCAGGTAAATTCCCACCAACCACCACTGACACGTAGTCTTAGCAGCCAGCAGTGACTCCCCTCCTCTTCAATCGCAGAACCTGTTGTACTGGTTTTTCCACTGCCTATTCTTATCACTTGTTATTCTTCTGCTGGCTACATATGAAACTAAATAATGGCCACAAAGATTTGAAACTTATAAGCAACTGAATCACTGTTTGTGAAAATGAACCACTACTGCATGCTCAGTGTTGAAATTTAAACAACCACTGAGTTTATAGCATTGAAATGTTTTATTTAAAAAAAAAAAACACCGACAGTCTCTGAATATAATGTAAAATGTCTGTTAAGAGTGAAAACTGGGGGACTAAGAGTAGTATCAGTTTTTTTTCGTGTCTTAAAAACTACAGCTCAACACATTATTGACTACATCATCACATACACAAACACTATGAAGTCTGAAAATTTCTGATTGCAAAAAACTAGTAGAGATACTAAAAAATGAATAGGATAGACACAGGAATAAAACACAAATAGAAGATTTAAAGTTCAAAATGTGGCAATCAGTTTAAAGTTGGAAAACAGTCAGCTGTTATTATAGTTAAGTAATTGCAAAAAAAAAAATCAAAAGTAGCAGAATAATAAAGAGTGAAGAGAACATAAGTCGATGGGATGGGTGATGGGAACTTGTTCTCAGGCTTTTCTTAACCTTCTTTGTCTGACTGCCACTCTCATGTGATTTGCTAAAATTGTATATTCTTGTAAATCTAAAGCGAAAAACAATAAACATTATTTGTATTTATTTTTTATGTGTGCATTTACTGTGTTATAATTAAATGAAAAACATATGTCAAAAAATGTTTTAATTTTTTGTCTTTAATAAATGAATAAATAGTTTTTCATTGTGACATGAATTTCCATGGCACACTGAAATCAAATCACCCTCGCAGCTGTTTTGGCACATGGGAGTGGTTAAGAAGAATTGGTATCAACGAGATGAGATGCTGTCACTTTAGCTGTGAGGGTGGTCCATGCAGCAGTCCTGTCTTTAGTTACTATACATTACCAGGAAGTCAAGCAAAGAGAACAAACTTCCCTGCAAACCACCAAGATCAACTGCAGGATCACACTAAGATTCAATCACTGTGTTCTACAACTGAATCTCTGCTGAGGTAAGACACAAGCCCAATGTTTGTTTTGTTAGAAAAGAGACAGAGTAAGTAAGTAGCCAAGCTGAGCTGATGGATGGAGTGTGTTTGCTTTTCTGACTCAATTGTTGAGTAACTGTAACAGTCTTCTATAGTTGGAGTCAAAGCTTAGGGCACCAAGGTACTATAGTGTGTAAGCAGATACAGATAAATAATCACCAACCTCAACTGGTGATTCAACTGGTGATTTTTGTTGCGTGTGTGAAATATGAAAGGACTACAAACTGGATTTTGTTGTGCATCCCTGTGTTGTCTCAAACTGCTATTTTAATGAAACCATCTGAGAAATTTAGAGTGGAAATGTGTCTTTGGTGGAACGGCAAAACATCTGAAAAGTGACAAGGGGCCCCAACCACACACTGCTTTTTATTAAGTATAAAAAATATATAATTAATGAATATAATACTGTATAATTATATTACATAGACATTTCTGAGCCCTGGTTTAATCTTTAGCAATGCATTGTAACCCTAACCCTGTCAAATAAATAAAGAGGAGTAAAAAGTACAATATTTCCATCTAAAATGTAATAAAATAGAGATATGAAGTAGCATAAAATGCAAATACTCAGGGAAAGTACAAGTACTTCAAAAGTGTATGTAAGTAAGGTATTTGAGTAAATGTACTTAGTTACTTTCTTTTGCTATTCAGTGCTAAACTTACTTGAAATGTTCCACATAAATATGTTATTTGAAAGTCTGTAGAAGCACATTTAAGGTTAAAATTTATGTTTTTCTTTTGATTTTGTACACGTGTTACCTGCATACATACATCAGATTGAGGTCTCTTACACCATGGCTGTACTCTTTCAAATACAGAACAACCTGTTATCTGAAACTCAGAAGACCTGACAGTAACTTGGATGTCAACACTTGACAAACCAGTCTGACTGTTTTACTTGTTCACTTGTGGCAAACATTCTGCTATCTGCTATCAGTGCAAAAGACAAATGTAGAGGCTGCTGAGGCAAACCAAGCACTAATCCTGCTTTACAGTTTTTTCTCAGTTGTTCAGATTTACATGATAAATTAAACGTAAGTTTACAGCTGCAATCATTTAGCAGTGATAAAAAAGAGCTGAAAATAAAATTAACAAAATATTTGCAGAGTGCAGTGTCAGATTGTAAAAGACTACAGTGTCCAAATGTGTTCAATGTTTAATGTATTTACAATTGACATTATGTTGCAACATCATCTGGGAATGAATCATCATGTTAAACTGCANCTGCAAACCACCAAGATCAACTGCAGGATCACACTAAGATTCAATCACTGTGTTCTACAACTGAATCTCTGCTGAGGTAAGACACAAGCCCAATGTTTGTTTTGTTAGAAAAGAGACAGAGTAAGTAAGTAGCCAAGCTGAGCTGATGGATGGAGTGTGTTTGCTTTTCTGACTCAATTGTTGAGTAACTGTAACAGTCTTCTATAGTTGGAGTCAAAGCTTAGGGCACCAAGGTACTATAGTGTGTAAGCAGATACAGGTAAGTAATCACCAGCCTCAACTGGTGAATTTTTATTTAATTTTTTTTGTGTGTGTAGAATGAAGGGACAACTTATTGCATTTTGTTGTGCATCCCTGTGTTGTCTCAAACTGTTATTTTAATGAAACCATCTGAGAAATTTAGAGTGGAAATGTGTCTTTGGTGGAACGGCAAAACATCTGAAAAGTGATAAGGGGCCCCAACCACACACTGCTTTTTATTAAGAGTATATATATATATATATATATATATATATATGTGTGTGTGTGTGTGTGTGTGTGTGTGTGTGTGTGTTTAATTATATAATATAATATAATACATTGTGTTTTATAAGCTATAAAGGAACTTAAATAAGTAAAAAGTGCAATATTTCTCATCTAAAATGTAGTGAAGTACAAGTATAAAGTAGCATAAAATGCAAATACTTAAGGAAAGTACAAGTACTATAAAACTGTATTTAAGTACAGTATTTGAGTAAATATACTTAGTTACTCTCCACTACTGCCTGGGAGACGAGGAGAAAAGGATAAACTTCAGGCTTGTAGCATTTCTTGTCTTGCTTTTGCTATTCAATGCAAAATTTACTTAAAATTTTCCACATGAATATGTTATTTGAAAGTATGTAGAAACACATTTAAAGTTAAAACGGATGTTTTTCTTTTGATTTCGTATATGTGTTACCTGCAGATGTCACATTTTTTATGTTTGATATCTAGCTGTTTTTTAATCCAATGCGGGATGGGCCAAATGCTTGGTATGACACAGAATTATAAACTAGCTAATAGTAATATAATACTCTGGAAAGGTCAATTCCACATAAGTAGTACTTTTACTTTTGATACTTAAAGTACATTTTGTTCCTAATATTTACTGCTTACTACTTTTGCTGCAAATACTTTTACTTAAGTAAAATTTTACATTTCCCTCAGACTGTATTTTGGTGAAATAAAACAGTATTGGAATTTCTCAAACACAGGTTTTTTCAGCACGTAATTTAAGCTCAGTTTTTGCCTTCAGGGAAGGGTGCTCCAGATAAAAACCTGCTGCTCCTGAAATATGATACCTGTACACCCTGTATGTTCCCTCATATTTCCTTTTGTTTGTTTCTGCACAATATGGCATTTAGATGTCCCCATATGTTTCTCAGCTTTACTACATTTTCCCCAAGTGAACACTACAGTATCTGTACATGCAAACTAAAGCTAAACTAAACTGAACTTCATCTATTTGTTTGTTCCTGGCATATTGTTGTACCAACAGCTTTTTTAGATATTTCAATGTAAACCCTCAACAGTGCATCAAAGGATTTACAAAGGAATTACTGCCTGTATTTGCTGCATGTCTGCAGAAATTGTAACTCAAACTCTTGTCCTAAAATTAACTCTATCCTAGTGTTCGATCAGATTGATATATCTTACACCATGGCTGTACTCTTCCAAATACAGAACAACCTGTAATCTGAATCTCAGAAGACCTGATAGTAACTTGAGTGTCAACACTGGACAAACTTTTCTGACTATTATACTTGTTAACATGTGGCAAATGTTCAGCATTTGCTATCAGTGCAAAAGGTAAATGTATTTACAAACTGAAGTTATAAAGTCTAAATATTTTTATAAATCTGTCCACAGGCAACTAGAGGTTTTGGTTGTTTTGATCTGGCTGACAAATCCTGCTTTACAGTTTTTTTCTCACTTGTTCAGATACATAAGATGAATTTAGCCTACATTTACAGCTGCAAGCAATTAGTAGTGATAATAAAAATACAAAATATTTCTGTTTGTTTTATACTCCACATATTGGCTGCCATATATATTACGACACACCTACCATCTGGATAAAAAACACTTTTGAGGGATAAATTCAACCTTGGTATGTCTCTGTAGTGATGTCATGCAGAGACATACCAGTGTTTAGATAAGTTGTTAGGACATTTCATTCAAAACCACAAATTTCAACCTCATAGTGGCGCTCGAGGAAAATTCAAGGAATCACCAAAGTCATTTGGATTCAATGTCTGGGAACCATGAGTGTCTGTGCAAGTCCATCAAGTAGCTGTTGAGATGGACTGGATAAATGAAACTTTTGACCTGCTGGTGGTGTTGCAGAAAAGTCAGGGGATCACTGAAGTCCAGAGACTCTGAGGCGGGCACCATACCACATTTTATAACAATCCATCCAATAGTTGTCTGTTGCGTATCCACCCATGCTGTTAGTGTGGCTAAAGAAGTAAAGAGAATTGTGTGAGGAGAACCAGAAATCATTAAGAGTTGCATCACTGCATTTGCAGAAATACATTTGACCAAAAGTGAAAACTAATTATCAGAAGGACATGAAATCTCTGATCTGTGTAATGAGAGTGAATTTCCTGGGTGACAGGATTTAGTTTAGTCCTAATGATGAAAACATGAAACATGTCATTGTATAAAAAAGGATTTCACAACTGAGTTCAAGTTTTAGCAAGTAACATCTTCAGCACAACAAGGTGTCAGTTACCCCTTTGCTTTTATGTTTCTATTTTTTAATCCAGCACCAGAGGAACTGGTCACAGTACTCTGCTGCAGCCATAGATGAACACTGCTCACCGATCATGAAGGTCGGAGCTTGTATAAGAGGGGAGGTCAGCATGGGCCTTCCGAAGTACACCGCCATCTTCCTCTTTCTGGCTGTGTTTGTCTTCATCTTTGCACTACGTAACATGGACTTCCTGGAGGTGAGAACTTGGTTTTAGTGAGACCGCTTGAAGGGTGGACCCTGATTGAAATGTTTAATATCAGTCATATTACAGGTTAAAATGAATTGTGGCTCTGGTTAACGGAAATGTTCTTCATTGGAAATAAATACAATTTAGTTAAATGGTATTTCTCCTCACAATCCTGCACTGCGATTTGCTCACAGCAGTAGCTTCTCTAATTAAAGGATAAGGCTGGTACTATTATAATAATCTGCTGAAATCAATGAGGAAATCTAAGGAATCCAAGGAAAAGGCATTATATGGTCTCCCCCAGACTTCATGGGATGGCCCTGGAAGTCGTACATTTTGATCATAGCCTCCAGCTGATCCCCTAAGTGGCACTGTCGTCCTCCCCTCCCTGGGAGAATGGTGAAGGTGCTGTGGGCGGGATCACTGGTCTTTATAATGCCTTTTCCTTTGATTCACCTCATCAGTGGAGTTTTTAAAAAGACTAAGAGTCCCTGATGATTTGTACATTTAGTGTGGTTCAATCCAATGTGTAGGTAAAATTCAATGCATCTTGCAGCCATGAAAATCTCCTTCTGTCATGTCAAACCATTAGACATGAAACAGCCTTGATAGTGCTTCTGGGCCTATGA
>NTHP01000409.1:48268-64702 GCA_003416845.1 Oplegnathus fasciatus | reverse complement strand
GCACTTACTGTCAAACTTTCTGTTTCTGAACTTTCTGTTTTTTTCCACACTAACTGGCAACTGCTAAGACTCTTGACCACTGACGACACAGAGATACCATGTGATACCAACGGCGTTATACTATTGGCTCACAAGCCTTGTTAGAAACGGGAAGCAAATGTGAGATATTTTACACAGAGATAAACAAAACATTCATTTTTGACTCGTCAAAATTTTTGTAATGATTAATTCACAATCATAAATTTTTTTTTTTAGGAAAAGCCCAACTTTGATTCCGCACCTTTCTAAAAGCTCTGTGGATGTATTACTTTTTAAAAAATTATTCATCTACATAAAAATGTTATCAATAACACCTTTAATAACACCTTTAATGGTACTCTGTTTCTACTCAATACTAATACTAATTACTAACAACTACTGATATTTTTAACTTCACAATTCATGACTAATCTGGATAGTTTGAGGTACACATTTCAGTTTTTCAATGACTAAGACATTTACTTCGCATGTAAATAAGGTGCCAGAGTGCATAAAAAAGAATCAAAATAGCTTGTTTATCAAAAAAGATTTCCAGGGGAGATCCCCCCGGATCCCCCTACAGAGGTCCAAGCTAAGCCCCCAATGTCCTCAAATCCTGGAAACGCCCCTGGACTGAACCTATTAAAAACTCTGTTTCTCTGTCCTATCAGGTGAAGCTGGTTCACCCTAGTGAGGCTGTCACAGTGCTGCGCCGGTTAGACCGTGAACAACCAGACAGGTTTCACTTCAAGAACCTCTTCCGCTCAGGTTCAGTCTCACAAACTGCCATCTGTAACGTCTGCCTACGTCCAACTCAGCCGCTGTGCAACTACACTGACCTCCGTACAGGCGAGCCTTGGTTCTGCTACAAGCCAAACAACTTGAGCTGTGATAACAGGATCATCCACTCCAGGGGAGGATTCACACAAAACATCAAGCCCAAGGAGGAGAAGCTCTTTCAAAGGTGAGGGAACAACAGGACTTTTTGTCATTTTGTGTGACTTTTAATGAATACATACACTGAGTGTTACCTATGAATCTACTTGGTGGGAAATTTCAGAAGTTTGTAACTACAGGCAGTAAAGATAGAAGTAAAGATAATACGAATCAAAATAATAAGTCTGAATCACACCAGTTGACTTTCATTAAGAACAATGGATAGTATTTGCTGTGATACATTTATGTTTTGTTGTAAATTTATGAATTGCATCTTTAAGGTCTTGTCAGAAACTTTAAGATGCACACTTTTTAATTTTTGTCACTTGGGGGCAGCATAACAAACTATAAACATATTATTGACATATTATCACCTTATAAAGTTGATTCCACGCATTCAGTAGACATGGAGCAACGTTAGCATTCATTTGGAGTTGTCTTAATGGCAAAGTCCAAAATTCACTCTCCTATTAGCTGCACTAATAGGAGTGGTTGGTCTCCACCAACTCCAGAGGGAAATATCTGGCTCTTAAGCTGCTAAATGCTCCACTATGTTCATCAGCTAGTTGCTTACTGTCTGTCTGTTGTTTAGTGGTAGGTAGTGCACAATTAGTTAATCAGAGCTTTCTTTGATGAAAACAGCTGCCTGCTGCATCCAATAAAATATAGTGATGACAGTGGTGAGAGTCAACCAAAACAGCGAAGAGCAAAGTGCTCTGTAGAGCTGAGGGGAACCGCAAAGTCGGGTGATAGATCTCTGTGGGTTCATCACTGTGAGCAACACCTTGCATATTAACATGGTCACTGAACCCATTGTTTCTTTGAAAATATGAATCAGTGCAGCTTTAACTCACAAAAAAGATTTTTTTATAGTCTTGTAATATTGAATGAATGTAATGTTGAATGCAGTGGCGATTCTGGATTCATCACCATTATGTTATAAATAATCTGACACCAACAAAAAATGTACAAAATGTAAATATTTTTTTTATTTCAAATGTTCACATTAGTAGAATTTTCAAAATATAAAGAACAATAAAAACCAGCACAATAAAAACCTAAATAAATAACTAAATAACTTAAATGTTGTCACATTGTAAATAACCCACATTATAAGGCCATTGCTCATAAACACATTAAGCATAGATTTTGCAAATGCTGCTTATGGGCCTTGGCTAGGGCAAATGCTGCCACAATGTCCTCACATCAAAAGACCAAAGCATTCAGTTACTTACTGTTACTGATACTTAATCGTCATTATCTGCTCTACTTACCGCTGTCTTTTTTCCTCATCCTCTTTTGTCTCTCTCTTTTTTTGCATCACTCCTTCATTTTCCTTCATTGACTTTCAATTCAAACTTTGAGAATGATACGCGAATCATGCAAGTTCGACGGAAATGACATGGGGCCCCTTTAGGGAGGTTTTCCTCCTGCAAATCGTCCATTGGGTGTTTGAGGGAGAGGGGGTTGTGGTCACTGCGTTTGCCACATTTTGAGACATTGCTGTGGAGTAAAGTTCAGCCCTCGAGGCCCTAAGCGGTTGCCTGCCTTGCCTGTTCACAGGCTGCGCGTCTCGTTGAATGAATTTCTCATTTAGTGCTTGATTGTTCTAGTTTTAATGTCATAAATGATTTCAAATTTTTGTCATCTTTTCTTGTATTTATGTTGTTAATGTTGTAGTGTGTGTGTAAGAGATATTACATTATGTATGCTTTTCTTCAGTGGTGTCAACGTGAAAGTCTCCATTCGGGCTTCAGGACCTGCCAGTGTCACCGTGTTGCCAAAAAAGGAAGGTAAGGCATGATTTTTACTACTGCCACCACTGCCTATAACACCATAATAATTTAATACTGAATGTGCTACAGACAGTGAAAGTAAAATAGGCAAAAAAAAACAATTTGTAAACAACTTACCACTTTATTCTGGATAGCGTTCTCCTGTAGAGAGATGTCTTTAGGCAAATTTGAGAAGAGTGCTGGGAGCATTGCGTACTAGGCTGAAAGTGGCAACAGCTGTTAGCAGTGTATCTAGTCTGTCAGCACTAAGGATAGCCCATAAGAGGTTCATAAAATCATTGTATAGCTGCTGTTAAATAAGGAGGAGCTGCAACTGCTTACTTGATGTTAGTTTGAAAGCTAGTCCTTCTCAGAACTGTGTGGGAGCATTTACTATTTGCATGTACCATTAGAACACATACAATACATGTTCCTTTATTGCAATTTATATGGGCACTGAAGTTTATGTCAATACAGTTCCACATACACTTACCTGCTGATCACTAGTGCACCAAATGTGTATTAATCTGCTGCTAAAAATAGTCCAACACATGCACCATATACTCCCATTAAATAATTCTAAAAATATATATTTCCCAGCTATCTTAGGAAATTACCCAGTCTTTAAAAAAACACAACTATGTATTTATGACACAGTTATAAATATTTATATCTTCAGTAGTAAATAATTGACTTGCCACACACAAGTTAGGGTATAGCAGAAAGGGGAAACAGATTAGCCATTTCCAATCTTGGAAAGGAAGGTGAGGAGATAAATCAGACACATGGAGGAGAACAGAGAGAGGAGTGAGCGTAGCTAACTGTCCTGGGCAACAAGGCGCTGCTGGAAATGTGCTGATCCCTGGAGTGGGTTTGGATGAATCTTGTTCAACTAGGTCTTTGACCTGCTCGGATGTAGCTGTGGACTTCCTTGTCTTTGTTGGACCTACAAAAGTTAAGCCTACTTTCCTGCAACCATGGGGGAGACGTGGGGTCCGGACCCCCCCTTCCTGGGAAAAACTAGAGTTGTCCCCCTCAATATATCATTCCAAACATAACAATATAATTCTAAATAAAATAATAATATGCGTTGAAAGCACTTGTGCTAATTATATATGCAAAACAATGCGTTTTGCATATATCTATCAAAACCATATATACCAGTTATTCAGCATATTGTTAGCTTCAACTGACAAGGAATATTTAGATGTCTACTTGCAGGAGGAAGGATTACTTGGGACAAGGACTATAACGTTTATCTTCCTTTACTGTGGAGGATGGCAAATATTTGTACAGTTTATACAACGCTCTAACTCCAGTGCAGAAGAACGAAAGAAAACAAAACATTCCATGATCAATCATGTAACATGTTTGTTACTCTACCTGCGAAGCCTACATTACAAAATCAAGTTGGGTCATCTTACAAGTTAATAGCACAATTTTAAAGAAAATGAGCGTACTCAGATATTCTCCAACAAAAAAAGCAGACAAGGTAGGTAAAAAGAGCATACCGAGCTGGAGAATGACATGTACAGTCAGCTAATGTAAGATGGTTTATTGACCAACAGACCCATCACTCTGTTGGTTTTTTTGAAAATCAAAAACTAGCAACCCCCTGCAACTTTAACAAAAATCGAAACGGTAAATGGGGGGGTTTCCCTCTCTAAGAAATCATCTTTGGCCGAGGTTACATATGTTCCAGTCCCTCCAGGATTTCACGGGCTTTTTGGGGGATTGTTGCGGCCTAAAATGTCTGAGTTCTCTGCAGCTTTTCTAAAAAATTGCAATGCATGTTGCAATGTTTTGGGCATTTTTTTGCAATGAAATTGCGGGAGCAAGTGAAAATTGCAAAAATAGTTGTATATATTTTGTATAATTAATTAAAACCGAAGGCAACTTGTTCCACAGAGAATAAAACTGCACTGTTCTGAGTGTTCTAAGTAACCTTACCAAAAAGGCTCAGGATTACAAAAATTCTAACAAATTTATTTTAAGCAAAGAAGAAGAGAGTGGAATGTTGACTGCAGTGCAAGTGGCGAAATTGAAATCTTAGGGAAAAAGAAAAAAAGAATATAGTATCAAGATGACCTGCAATCACAATTGGTGAAAAAATTCCCCCAATCCACAGTAGCCTCCCTTTTACAAGATATTGTGAGCTTACTTACATTTAACTATTTTCTCTCTCTTCTCTGCCTCACTCAGTGACATCTCTCACACACACACACTCTCCATTTTTGATTTTATTACACATCCAACTTGATATTTTGAATAAAGCTTTAAACATTTTATTTGAGACTTTTTATTCCTAAACTATTTTGCACGGTCTTTAGCAGTAATTTGTATTGGTAAATGTGAGACGTTCGTGTCGCACATACCTGCATCTTCTCAACCAGAATCAAGGAAGAGAGTTTGCTGACGTTGTGCGGGGGACTGCTATGATTTGGTGAAACTCAAGGGAAACTACGATAATTAGTCAAATTTGCGGAAAAGTTGCGGTGATTGGACAAAATTGCAAGGTCGCGCATGTCGCAGGTGGATTGGCTGAATTTGGCTTGGCTTCTCCTATTCTTCTGCCTCAGGTTAATGTGCATTACCCCTCATCTTCTACATTTCTTGGTAATTAGAGCCCCCTTCCCAAACACTCACACACACAAACACACACACACACACACACACACATGCACACCCCTCTCTCAACTCTACTGAACGGACCTGAACTAAACTGTATTCATACTGATTTAAAAGACCTACAAACTCCCTTGAACACATTCAAACACACACACCTCACACACTATGCCTTTACTCAAAGATTACCTGGAGTATTTGATTTATTAAATAAAGGGACATCTGATTTTCTTAGCAGGACTCTGAATTTGAATTTGGTTTCTGTTGATTTAACGGGCATGTGGTGAGTGAGAAACTTTTTTGCATTTGATTAATAAACATAACTATTTGATTTGATTATTTGATTTAAATACAAAAAGATTTAATAATTGATGAAACTGAATTGATGGTTTGTGTTTTCTTTTGTACTTTTGTACTGAGAATAACAAGCTAGCCGGGTTTATCTATTCAACCTGTTTATGTCATTTTTAATACAGTGACAGCTTTAGGATTGGGATTATTCTCCTGTCTGGCGCCTAACTCTTACTTTGGATATTTGTGATAAACCTACACTCCAAGGGAGAGACCTTGGTTTTGGTCTTTTCATGAGATTTGTTGACAATAAGATGTAAAGAGTAAATGTAAAATAACCCCACTCTTATCCTTTAACTTTTTCTCAGGTCAACCAGAGGTGGAGGGCAGCAGTGTGAAGTCTGGACCCTCTGGCTATTACTACCAGGGTGTGTGGCGAACACTAGGTGGCACGACAGTTCGTCAGTTCAAAACTTCTGACTTCAGTCAGTGTCTGAAAGGCAAGGTGGTCCACATGTATGGAGACTCTACCGTCAGGCAGTGGTTTGAACACCTCAAAGCAGCACAACCAGGTAGCTGATCCACAGGGATTTTTGGTAGAAGTTTTAATTTGTTCACAAAATCCCTTAATCTGTTCTCTCTGTAATGCTTTTAGGTCTCAAGCAGTTTGACCTGCACAACACGTGGCATTCTGGACCTTTCATGGCCTTGGACTATGCAAACAATATCTTGATGACGTACCGTTGCCACAGTCATCCTATCCGTTTTGACTCTGTGTATGTCAGCGAGCTGCGTTACATTGCCAATGAACTAGATGGAATAAAAGGAGGCACCAACACTGTCATAATTATTAGTATCTGGGCTCACTTCGGCAGTTTCCCTGTCGAGCTCTACATCCGGCGGCTGCAGAGAATCCGCAGCGCGGTGGTGCGGCTGATGAACAGGGCTCCAGGCACACTGGTCATCATCCGGACCGCGAACCCCAAAGCTTTGACACTTTATGAGACCTTAACCAACAGCGACTGGTACTCGCTGCAGCGTGACAAGGTGCTCAGAGCCATGTTCAAAGGACTAAATGTTCGTCTGGTGGACGCCTGGGAGATGTGCCTGGCCCACTACCTGCCACACGACCTCCACCCACCTGCTCCCATTGTTAAGAATATGATTAACATTGTCTTGTCCTACATATGCCCTCAAAAGGGCGGCTAAATGTGTGTTTGTTGGGGGAGAGGAGTGGTGAATCAAGCACACATGCTGAGTTTACATGTTGTCTCTGTGTTTCTACCAAGTGTTGTAATTTTCGAACTAACGACAATCTATTTTTAACCAGGTAATGTTAAGTGAGTACAAAAGAAACAGAACGAGATGGCAAACAGCTCCAAGCCAGGTTGGGTGTCACAGATAAGCACTGCTGAATGATCACACTTAACACATAAGTAATTCATGCCCTGTCATTTACCATTTCCTATTTAAATTGTCTTGGGATTGTCAAGTAGCATTCCGGGAGATGCAGTAATTCACTAACTGAAGTAGAATCAGAACAAGCAGATTAAAAAAAGGTAATATTGCCATGAAACTTCCATACCGAAGACCAGTCCATAATCAGCCTGTCTATGAAAAATACTATGACACTCATCCTTGGTTTGACTCCAAGGTACGATGTGGTCACTGTAGTTCACCATAGTTTTCTTTTCAGTGCAGTTAGTGTAGTTTCTGGAAACAATTCAGGATAAATGCATTTCATGGGAATGTCAATTTCTGGATCTGTCAACTCACTGACTTAACTTGTCAATTCAGAATCGACTTCTGGCCTGACTTAGACACGTTCTGTAATTTCACATCATTCAAAGACAAACTGTTAAACTGTGAACTTGAATGAATCAATTGGAACTTGAACAACTTCTCGATAGAGAGTTTTACCAATAGACTGTACTTCTAAGGAATAGTTTGAGTTAGATGAGAAAATTGATGGCACTCTCGTATTTGTCCGTTCAATGTGACGCTGAAGCCAGGAGACAGTTAGCTTAGCATAAAGACTGAAATCAGGGAAACAGCTAGCCTGACTAGAAACAAAATCTACCAGGACCTCTAAAGCTCACTAATAAAAGTTCTATATCTCATCATATATATATGTATAAATATATACAGTATATGATTAGCTCTATCCATCTCATATAATATAGCAGAACCATTGTTTATGTTTAATACATGATTCTAATTGAATGAATCTGTTAAACACAATTATAGTTTAGAATGTGAATGACTCATTAAAACTCAATAATAAATGAATTTCTCTCCCTCTCCTAAACTTGGCCCAAGTCTTTACTGCTCATGGTTCCTTAGGAGCTGGTCAAAAGGTCAAAACTCCAAAAACTTGAAAAATAAGCTGTGTCTCAATTCATGGCCTGGATCCTGCAGATTGTGGACTAACTGATGATTCCTTTGCAGCCCTCAATATCCCACAATGCACTATGCACCATCCAATTATTTAACAAAGCTTTCAGGCTATCGTTGGTAACTTGTAAAGGAAAAATGTCATGTTACTATATATTTATAGGATATGTGGTGGTCATCAATCACTGGTAAATATTTTACTTGAACTAGGACCATGAAAGGCTTCTGCAGGATGTAAATAATGGATGCCAAATATAAAATCCACTATCTGTACTTGTTAGCAGCTTCTACATGTTACCAGACTATAGCCTGCATTACATCAGATGATTGTGGTTTTCATCAGTGCAGCCAAGGCTCCTGTCTTTCTGACAGTAAGTTTAACAAAAACATGTAAATCTGTCTCAAAATGATTCCTGGGATGGTTTATACACCAGATACTGTTGTTATCCAGCAGGGTGGGAGTTTCTTCCATTCTATAGTCAGTCAATGAAGCATAAAACTGCAAGTGGATTAACTTTTTATGAATTTATCAGCCTTAATGTATATCTACCTTTATCTCAACATCCACATATTTATAAAAACTATAAATGTATTTTATGGCTCCAAAGAACAGAAACAAAGACTTTTTTCATGATGTAACAATAATATATTTACATGATCTCAACTTTGCTCAACACTGGTGCGATAATCTTGACCCATATCTTGTTTATCTGAGTGCCCCCTTAATCTGTCCACATTTAGCTCATAGTTTTAGTGAAACATTTTTGACAGGCACATTTCCAGCTTCGTGGAAAAGCGCCTCAGTAGTACCTTTATACAAAAGTGGTGATGTCTCCAATCTTAACAACTACCGTCCAATATCCAAACTTCCTTTCTTATCAAAAATCCTGGAATCATTGGTCAACTTTACAGCTACGCGCCTTTATGGACTCAGTAAACATACTACAGCCACAGCAGTCTGCAGCTTCAGTCATTGATAACGTTGTCTCCTCTCTGGATAAAAAACAGTTTAGTGCTGCCCTCTTCATTGACCTCTCCAAAGCATTTGATACCGTCGATCATAAAATTCTTCTCCACAAACTACAGTCTATAGGCCTGGATGATGCCACGCTTAATTGGTTCCACTCTTACCTAACAGAGAGAACTCAGACTGTTGTTGCTGATGGTACTCACTCAAGCCATCTAACCATCAGAAATGGGTTGCCACAGGGGTCTGTTGTTGGTCTATTGCTGTTTACATTATACATCAACAGCATAATTCTTCCTAATCAAGACTTCAATGTCCATTTTTTTGCTGATGATACTATTTTATATGCCCCAGGCTCCACCCCAGCCCAGGCCCTGACTAATCTTCAGTCTGCCTTTGATACTTTTCAATTATCACTCCTTAATCACAGACTTGTTTTAAATGTAGAAAAGACCAAGTATATGGTATTTTCCACTTCCACCAGTGACTCTGACTATCCTGCCATCAAAACTTTAAATGGCACCCATATTACTCTTGCTGAGTCCTACAAATACTTAGGAATTTGGCTTGACAGCAGACTGTCATTCAAGATTCATATTCAACATCTGACTCAAAAACTAAAAATCAAGCTGGGCTTCTTGTACAGAATAAAAGGTCTTCTTCCAACCGTAAAACTATTGTGCAGTCAACCTTCATGTCTGTCCTTGACTATGGAGATATTCTGTATTGTCATGCTGCCCCATCAACACTTCAGCTGTTAAACCCTGTGTATCATAGTGCATTACGCTTTATCACAAATGACAAATTTCGTACTCATCATTGTATTCTGTATCACACAGTTGGTTGGACATCCTTACAGTCAAGAAGAAATAGCCATCTCATGTTGTTTGTTTATAAAGCTCTACTGTTGAAGCTTCCAAACTACCACACATCTCTTCTCTCACTTAAATCTAGTAACTACAGTACACGTTCCAGTAACTACTTAAACTTAGATATCCCTCATGTATGCACTAATGTTGGCAGAACTGTCTTGTTTCTGTGTTGTTGTGTTGTTTCTGTCTCGCTGATTGTGTTCTGTGAATGTTTCTTGTTCTCAGGTCTCTCTTGGAAAAGAGATTTTAATCTCAATGAGACTGCCTGATGAAATAAAGATGAAATTAAAAAAATAATAAAAAAGTTTACTGAGTACTGATGCAACACTATTAAATTACATATAATTTAAATTACTGTTTAAACTACTGATACTGTTGTTGAGAGAATTCTGAATATTTTATGAAATGTTAACTGGGTTATGCTTTTGGTTGTGGGTTGATGAAAAGTGGGGAACTATAACTTTTTTGTTGTTGCACTTTTCTGCTTTTTTAAATTTCATATTATATACAAAATCTTTATGTAAAAGCAAAAGGGAAGAACCATATGAAATTGAGATTATTTTCATAAAAGTTCTTGTGCAGTATTAGTTTGAAGATGAACTCACTGTTCATTCAATCACATTATGTGATTTCTCAACCCACAATGAAAAACATTTGACAAAACAAGGGTTCTGCAAAAAAAACATTTAATCATTATTTTATACTCAGAATTACTTCAAAATTAAAGTAATGCACTTTAAGAATTGTTAGTCTTTCCAAAATGCACTACAAAATCCCCAGCAAAGCTGGAGTTACAGGCCTGCTTTGACTGCACTGATTGGAGTGTTTTTGAAGCTGCAGCTACAGATTTGGATGAACTCACTGACATTGTGACATCGTACATCAGTTTCTGTGAGGACATGTGTGTGCCAACCATATACAACTACCACATACAACAATAATAAACCCTGGTTTACAGCAAAACTCAGGCAGCTTCGTCAGGCCAAGAAGGAAGCCTACAGAAATGGGGACAGAATCCTGTATAACCAGGCCAGAAACACACTGACGCAGGAGATCAGAGTAGCTAAGAGGAGCTACACTGAAAAGCTGAAAAAGAGCTTTTCAGCTGATTCGATGTCGGTGTGGAGGGGCCTTACCAACTACAGGAGACCAACCCCCCACACTGTGGAGAACCACCAACTGTCTGACGACCTGAATGTATTTTACTGCAGGTTTGACAACCCCACATTCATACCCCTCACCCACTCTGACTCTGATATCAAACATTCACCTACACCCCCTGCCATCACCTCACCCCTCCCCACTGACCCCCCACCTGCACTGAGGATCTGTGAAGAGGATGTGTTTCGGCTCTTCCAGTGACAGAAGATCAGGAAGGCACCAGGACCAGACAGCGTGTCTCCCTCCTGCTTAAAAGTCTGTGCTGACCAGCTGGTCCCCATCTTCACACAGATCTTCAACAGATCTCTGGAGCTGTGTGAAGTCCCCTCATGCTTCAAACGCTCCACCATGATCCCAGTCCCCAAGAAACCCTCCATCACAGGATTAAATGACTACAGGCCCTTCGCCCTGACTTCTGTGGTCATGAAATCCTTTGAGAGACTGGTGTTAGCCCACCAGAAGGACAGGACCATCCCCCTACTGGACCCTCTGCAGTTTGCCTACCAGACTAACAGGTCAGTAGATGATGCAGTCAACATGGGACAGCACTACATCCTGCAACACCTCGACTCTCCGGGGACATATGCGAGGATCCTGTTTGTGGACTTCAACACCATCATCCCAGACGTCCTCTGCTCCAAACTCACCCAGCTCACTGCCGGCCTCCACCTGTCAGTGGATCACAAACTTCCTGACAGACAGGAGGCAGCAGGTGAGGCTGGGGAACATCACATCTAGCACCCAGACAATCAACACTGGTGCCCCCCAGGGGTGTGTGCTCTCTCTGCTGCTCTTCTCCCTCTACACAAATGACTGCACCTCAGGAGAACTGTCTCTTAAACTCCTGAACAACACAGTGTCTGCTGTGGAAACCTTGAGGTTTCTGTGATCTACAATCTCCCAGGACCTAAAGCGGGCTTCCAACATAGACACCATCAGAAGAAAGGCCCAGAAGAGGATACCTGCGCCAGCTCAGGAAGTTCAACCTGCCTCAGGAGCTGCTGATCCAGTTTTACACCGCCATTATTCAGCCTGTTCTCTGCATATCCATCACTGTGTGGTTTGGATCAGCCACCAAACAGGACAGGAAGAGACTACAGCGGACAGTCAAGACTGCAGAAAGAATCATTGGTGCAGACCTGCCCTAAATTCAGAACTTATACAGGTCCAGAGTCAGGAAACGGGCTGAAAACATCACTGCAGATCCATCACACCCTGGACATAACCTGTTCGAACTTCTCTCCTCTGGGAGGCACTACAGAGCTGTGTATGCCAAAACAACCAGACACGAGACTGGCAAACCGTTAAGCAGGGCTTATCTCAAGCTGTGTTCAGCAGGGGAGGAGAACTGCTGACCCTGACTGGGGATATTGTTGAGTGGTGGAAAGACCACTTTGAGGAACTCCTGAACCCGGCCAACACGTCCTCTGTGGAGGAGGCAGAGTTGGAAGACCCAGGGGAAGCTTCACCCATATCCTCGGCAGAGGTCACTGAGGTAGTCAAGAAGCTTCTCAGCAGCAAGGTGCCAGGTGTGGATGAGATTCACCCTGAGATGCTGAAGGCTCTGGACATTGTTGGGCTGTCTTGGTTGACATGCCTCTTCAGTGTCATGTGGAGGTCAGACACTGTGCCTGTGTAGGGGCAGACCGGGGTGGTGGTTCCCATTTTTAAAAAGGGGGACCGGAGGGTGTGCTCCAATTATTGAGGTCCACAGCCTGTCTGGGAAAGTTTACTCCAGGGTGCTGGAATTCCATCCTGGCCGTGGAACAGTGGACCAGCTCTTTACCCTTGCAGGGTTACTAGGGGTGGGGGGGGGCGGGGCGGCATGGGAGTTTGCCCATCCAGTCTACATGTGTTTTGTGGAGAAGGCCTATGACCATGTTCCCCGGGAGGTCCTGAAGGGGCTACTGCGGAAGTATGGGGTATCGGGTCCATTGCTACGAGCCATCCGGTCCTTATATAAACAAAGTGAGAGCTGTGTCTCTATTCTCGGCACAAAGTCAAACATGTTCTCAGTGGGTGTTGGCCTCCGTCAGGGTTGTCCCTTATCACCGATTTTGTTTGTGATTTTCACAGACAGGATCTCAAGGCGCAGCCAGGGGGAAGAGAGTGTCTGGGGACCTCAGAATTGCATCTCTGCTGTTTGCAGATGATGTGGTTCTGATGGCTTCATCAGACTGTGACCTCCAGCACACACTGGGGTGGTTTGCAGCCGAGTGTGATGCGGTCGGGATGAAAGTCAGCACCTCTAAGTTTGAGGCCATGGTTCTCTGCCGGAAAAAGGTGGATTGCTCCCTCTGGAGTGAGCTACTGCCTTAAGCAAAGGAGTTCAAGTATCTTGGGGTCTTTTTCATGAGTGAGGGTAAAATGGAGAGTGAGATCGATAGGCGGATTGGTGCAGCATCTGCAGTAATGCGGGCGTTGTACCGGACCGTCGTGGTGAAGAGGGAGCTGAGCCAGAAGGCAAAGCTCTCGATTTACCAGTCGATCTACGTCCCAACCCTCACTTATGGTTATTAGCTTTGGTTAGTGACCGAAAGAATGAGATCGCGGATACAAACAGATGAAATGAGTTTCCTCCATAGGGTGGCTGGGCTCAGCCTTAGAAATAGGGTAAGGAGCTCAGACATCCGGAGGGAGCTCGGAGTAGAGCCGCTGCTCCTTCGTGTCGAAAGGAGCCAGTTGAGGTGGTTCGGGCATCCCCTACCCACAATCCTGGTCAAATCCTGCCTCCCCTCTCTGCTCCCTTTCATATCAGCCACTCTTCACTGTCCACTGGAATTGTTCCTGCTCACTTCAAATCTGCAGCTGTCAGTCCCATCCTGAAAAAGCCTGGTTCAGACCCTAATGATTTCAATAACCTCCGCCCCATTTCTCACCTTCCCTTCNNGCTTTCAGTCGCTCTGCTCCCCAACTCTGGAACTCACTCCCATCAGACATCCGTAACATCGACTCTCTTCCTCTGTTTAAATCTCAACTCAAAACTCACCTGTTCAAGATAGCCTACTCTATATAACTGCATTGTTCCATATTTTGTTTATTTATTTATTTTTATTTTTTTTGTGTGTGTAGCTTTTATCTGTTGTTTTTATTGCATTTGTTTTATCTTTGTAAAGTGTCCTTGTGTGTTTAGAAAGGCGCTTATAAATAAAATGTATTATTATTATTATTTATTATTATTATGTTAGCTAGTGCAGATGCTTTTCTGCTTGCTCTCACGTCTGCTTTCATTTTTCTGCTAATATTATTGTTTTCCTTCTGTGTAAAACTACGAGCAGTGGCTCCTGGATACTTATAAATCACTGGGACTGTAATTTTATTTAATTTTTTTCTATTGCCATATTTCAACATTTTGATAACCTCCTCAGTACTATGGGAGCGTGGCCTACCAACAGCACAAGCCCGTACTCCAGTGACCAGAAACACAGTACCTAGCTAAAGCTAATTAGCAGCAAGATGCCCCCCTTCTCCACAGACGACTACCACAAACTTCTACAGAAGATTGCAGTGCTGGAAACCAAAATTGACCGGTTAGAAGTGAATGTAGAAGTGAATGGACTATGTGGGAATGACACCACTTTACCATCCACTTAAAACAGTGGACAAAAGCATGCTAACACAAGCCTAATTAGCACCAACAAGACTACCAATCTACAAGTGGTATTCCTCCCTGGAATTCTCTTGGTGCAAAGCCTAAGAGTAAATCATTTCCCTGGGAAATGGGAGGACAAGCAACGGGCAGAGCCCAGCGCCCTGAGATTTGTGATGCGACCAGCTGGCCTGCATTATCATCCAGGCAGAGTGCCTCTTCAACCCCTGTACTTAGTAGAACACAGCGGTGGACAGCTGCGAAAAGGACAACAAGCGTCAAACCCCAGCAACCAAGTGTGCAACTGGAGAACAAATTTGCTCCACTGTTGCAGGACCCTGGATCTCTGTCTGATGACCTGGATAACATCTTGTCTTCACACAGCAGGGTAAGGACTGAAAGTAGCTCAGGAAGAAAAAGGCTACAGGGAAAGCTAATGACTGGGCCTCAAACCCTGATTGTGGGTGACTCTGCTGTAAAAGATGTAAAAAGCATGTGTAGTAAAAACACCAAAATACTGTGTTTTCCTAAGGATATGGTCTCTGACTTGGCATATCGTGGCTGCACACCCAACTGTGAAAAATATCATACTGCACATAGGGTCAAATGATGTTGTAAAACAACAGTCTGAAGTGCTGAAACAGGACTTTATGGATCTGTTGAACACAGTCAGCTTTCTGGTGGCCCTCTACCACCAGTCAGAAGAGGAGTCGAGAGATTCAGCAGATTGTTGGCACTGAACAGCTGGCTGTCAACTGCATGTACCGTCCATTCGGTGCATTTCATTGACAAGTTCAACTTTTTCTGGGACCGCAGACATCTTTTTAAGGCAGATGGACTTTGCCTAAACAAGTCAGGAGTAAAGTTGTTCACCTCTCACGTACTTCACTTCCTGTGTCACACATCTGTTCCCTCTGCCAAGGACAAGAGACAAGAGGAAGACATAACACAGCGTGGCAGAAACCTCGAAGGAGAACCACCTCAGCCCCCACCTGAGGAGAGCTCTTAGCATGGGAGACATCAGAGCCGAGAAGAGGAGTACCCACTCCTCTCCACCCCCCTCACCAACACCAATGACCCACCTCCTTCACCCCCTCAAACGCCATCCAGGTCAACCTCCTCTCCAGTCACCCTTTCTCCCTCCTCCCCCCTCTTGGAGTTCACTGACCAGATGAAGGAGCTGGCCACTGCTGGAATTAAACTTTCCCCCTGCCCTACTCCCATTTTCTCTCCCATAAATCCCTCCCGCCGTCCATCTCCACCAGTTTTGAGACAATCATCACAGCTACGATGGCCTCCACCTCCCCCCCCTCCACGCCGACGTCATCCTCTGTCTCCGCAGCCTGATAAGGTTATTTTTGTACAAAAAGCACCAAGCTCTAATTGATATCTGCTGGGTCCAGGCTGCAAGGCTAATGGCATTCATGACTCTTTCCAGGACCAGCCAGGGCCCTGTGTGCCAATCGCTTCCTCAGTTTCTGTCTTAATAGGCAATAGAAAAAGAATGGTTAATCTGCTAGGAAACAGGAAGAACTCAACCAATTCTGCAGACTTATCAAATTTAGCATCTATTCCTCATCAGCCACAGCCTGTCCCGAAAAATTGGGCAGATAATGCTTTTAACACTAGCTTTATTAAATGTCAGGTCTTTGGCAGAAAAAACATTTTTAATTTTAATTTCAATTCTAAAATTACAAATGTTATTAATGCCATTGCACCCACTAAGGTGAAAGCTGTCTCTGGTAAGAAAAGATCTCCATGGAGAAATGCCATGCTGGTAAGAACTGAAAAAAGAGAGTGTCGAAA
>NTHP01000409.1:25078-36056 GCA_003416845.1 Oplegnathus fasciatus | reverse complement strand
ATGGTTCAAAAGTCCATTTCCTTTTAGTTTTGCTCTGATCACCAAAAACAACTTCATTACTGTCATTTAAAAAGATTGACACTGTGTTTGTGGCCTGCTGTAAGTTTGTAGTAAGTTTACGCTGCTTTAAGTTGTATAGACCCATGCCTAATAAATTGGGTTTTGACTACATGGAGGTTGCCTAGAATGAAAGACAACTAAGGGCTCTGAATATATAAAGTCACAACTTAGAGCTATGAATATTCTTTCATCAAAACAGGTCAACGGACACATCTTAAATGGTGTAGCTTATTAGTAATCGAAAATGAAAGATTATCATGATCAAACAGACCAAGAAGTTTTCAGACAGAGCATGGATTGATTTACTTTCTGACCCTTCCTGCCCTGTGGATGGGGGCATTGTCATCCTGGAAGAGACACCTCCCATCAGGATATAAATGTTTCATCACAGGATAAAGGTGATCACTCAACAAACAAACTACTTTATATTGATCTGCAGTGACCGTTCCCTCTAAGGGGACAAGTGGACCCAAACCATGCCAGCAAAATGCCCTCAACAGCATAACAGAGCCACCCTCACTGCAGGGGTCAAGGATTCAGGTTTTCGCTTTAATTTGTCACCCATCTGTATTTATTGGTGCAATGTCTACATTACAGTTTATTCATTTTATCATTACTGTACACCTGCCTTCCACAGTATTATATTTTATATTTTTATATATATATTTATTGTGTTATTTTTTTATATGAATTATATTATATTCCTATATTTTGAACTTATTACAATATTACATATTGTTTGAGCATTGTTCGAGGGAGCCTGAGAATTCAGAATTTCATTGCCAATGACTGCTTCACTGGAATTGCATATGACAATAAAGAACTTGTTACTTGATGTTGTACCTGAAAACTGTGCTTATGTACAGTATTTGAGTAAATGTAATTAGTTACTTTCCACTACTACCTGAGAGATGGGGAGAAAAGCCTTCTATCAGGATAAACTTTAAGCTTGTAGCATGTCTTCTCTTTCTTCTGCGTGTGATCTGAAGGTATGTAGAAGCACATTTAATGTTAAAATTGATGTTTTTCTGTTAATTTCGTATATGTGTTACCTGCAGGTGTATGTTATATTTTTTTAGGTTTGATATAAAGCAGCATTTTGTGATCAAATGTGGGATGAGCCAAATCCACATAATGAGTACATTTACTTTTGATAGTTAAAGTACTCAAGAAAAAACTGCTGCTCCTGAAACATGATACCTGTAGGCTACACTGTATATGTTGTTCCCTCATATTTTTTTGGTTTGCTGAACAAAGTGGCATCTCCATTTATATATATTTATTATTACAGTTTATACCTCCATTATCACTTCTGCACATTTGCCTCAACAGTATTATATTTCTATTTGTATTATATTTCTATTTAGATTCTATTTAATATTTTTATATCTTATTTAGTGTGTTATATTTATTTTATATACTATATTTTATTTCTATATCTTGAACTTTAGTAACTTTTACTTGTGTGATTTTCTTTATACATATTTTGAGCAGTGTTAGAGAGAACCTCATTTGAATTTCATTGCCAATGACTGCTCCCACATAATTGTTGTGCACATGACAAATAAAAATCTTGAATCTTGAATCTTGAATTTTGAATTTTGAATCATGAATACTACAGTATCTCTACTTGCAAACTAAAGCAAACCTAAACTTCAACTTCAACTTTAACTTCATCTGTTTGTTTATTCCTGGCAAGTTTCTGTAGCAACAGTTTATTGGGATATTTTAACGTAAACCCTGAACAGTGCATCAAAGGAAATACAAAGGAATTATTACCTGTATTTGCTGCATGTCTGCAGAAAATATAACTAAAACTCTTACCTCTTTAAAAATCAACTCCATCCTAGGGTACATTAGATCAGATTGTCTGATGCCTCTTACGTGAACTACAGTGAAACACTGTAATTAACACAAGGACACAGGTATCTCTGATCTGTGTAATGAGAGTGAAATCAGATATTTGTGCAGCTTGTTCTGAGGGTAACTTTGCCGAGTGTGGTGTGAGATTGCGAAAGACTGCAGTGTCCAAATGTATTCAAATATTTACATTATGTTGCAAAGGGTACATGACAGGGTCACCTGGGAATGAATCATCATTTTAACTGCAAGGGGAGAGGGGCTGCTGTCGTTGGTTGTGGTCTTGGTTGTAGGTTGATCATTCAAAGGAATTTCCTGGGTGACTGGATTTAGTTTCGTCCAAATGACTGGAAGCCGGACACGTCACACTATTTGTATAGAATGGATTTCACAACTGAGTTCAACTTTTAGCAAGTAACATTCTTCAGCATAACAAGGTGTCAGTTAGCCCTTTCTTTTTATGTTTTAATTTTTAATCCAGTACCAGAGGAACTGGTCACAATTCTCTGCTGCAAGCAGAGATGAAGACTGATCAACGATCATGAAGGTCAGAGCTTGTAGAAGAGGGGAGGCCAGCATGGGCCTTCCAAAGTACAGCGCCATCTTCCTCTTTCTGGCTGTGTTTTTCTTAATCTTTGTGCTACGTTACATGGAATTCCTGGAGGTGAGAACTTGGTTTTAGTGGGACCACTTGAAGGGTGGACCCTGTTTGAAATGTTTAATAATAGTCAGGATATTGTTTTGAAATTAAATGTGGCTCAGGATAACAGTAATATTGTTCATTGCAAATAAATACAAATTGAGTAAAATGGTATTTTTATTCACAAGCCTGACAGCAATTTGCTGACAGCAGCAGCTCCTCTAATTAAAGGTAAAGGCTGGAACTATTCTATACTTTCCATGTCATGACAAGACCAAAATCCTACTGAAAACATGCATCTTTACAAATGGGTCACAAACATACTGTTTTTAAAATGCCAAGTGATTGCCATAAAACAGCTGGGCACAATAGGTTTAAGCAAACAGTACTCAAACAAGAGTAAATTGTGTGTGCATTTGGAGACATCAGTCAACATTTGCTGCTCTAGCGAGTATTTACAGTACATTTACAGTGTACATGGGATTGACTCTAAATAAACTACAGTACCCATGTTCTTTGTAATGTAGGAAGAATAATCCATGTATGTCAGGCTTTGGACACTCAGGTAACACCTGTTAGTTCGTTGTTGGTTTTATATATATATATATCACTAGCTTTATCCTGTTAAATGAATTGGAGTGGAAACAAATACTTCCACAATGAAAATCCAATGTATAGAAACAGTGTTGTTCCAAACAACCATAAATGCAAACTGGAGAGCGTTTCAAACCATTAAACATTATATTTGTACCTTCACTTTAACATAGTTAAATTATCAGCATTTGTCCCCGTTAAAATATTTTGGTAAAGGAAGGCTGTTTTCAAATTGAACACAATGTTTTGCTCAAAGACACTTATTGTTGTGGGAATTAAAATCAACATTTTCTCGTTAAGGGACATTTTTCTAGATACCTCACTGATCTAAAATGACCTACATTTCTCAGCAAATAATACAATCTGGTCTCTTCTTTCTGAGTTTGTGTTGTCAGCAATATAAAAGTAGCTTCGGGTTAAGTAATCATAGACTCGCATGCAAAAAGAAACTGGGGCAGAGGGCAAAACCCTGAAAAATAACCCCAGACTCTAGGGTAATGAAGTGGTGCAAAAAGTAAACTTTCTTTATGTAATGTAGTTTCCATGTATTCCAAGTTAGCATATGATTTCCTTTATCCCAGAGTTAATCAGTGAGAACAGCAAACTTTGACCAAAAAAAAAGAGTGCATCTGATTTCCTTGCAGTGTAATTTAGGTATGTATTATGAGACATACTGGAGCTGTGGCCAGTTTAATTGTCTAATCAGATCTCCATTCATTCAAATATGATACAATGCAACAACATGTTAATAAAGCCAAGTTGTGATTTGATTTTTTGTAAAAAACAAAACAAAAAAACAATTCTGTATTGACAGCCACTTTAAAAAGAAAATTTAACCACTAAGTCAAGTCAAGTCAAGTCAAGTACTTTATTGTCATATGCACAACAATTACAGTGAAGTAGTCATCGGCAATGAAACCCTTAATTCTCGGACACCATCCAACCAGAGTCAAACAAAATGTAGAAAAAGAAAATCATGGAAGAATAAGACATAAAATAGTGCAGAAGTTAAACATATATAAACATATATAAAATAAAATACAATAAAATAAAATATAAGACTGTGGTAGGTACACAATAATGATAAAATGAATAAACTGTGATGTAGGCAGGTTATGGACAGGTAAGAACTGGATTTTAGACAGGCATTGCACTACTAAATATATATACTGTAATGGTTAAACAGCTTGTAAACAGATAGTAATATATATTTATATATACACACACACACACACTGTATGCACGTATAAGGTAGTAATAAATACTGTATATATAAGCGGAGATTTAAACAGGTAGTAACCAATGAGGGACAGTAGTATAAAGGCAGTGACACCTGTATCAATAAGGTGCGAGTAAAGTGACAGTAATGAGCTTGAGAGCTCAGGAGTTCAACAATCGTATGCCCT
The DNA here is from genome assembly GCA_003416845.1 of Oplegnathus fasciatus. Taxonomy (NCBI): domain Eukaryota; kingdom Metazoa; phylum Chordata; class Actinopteri; order Centrarchiformes; family Oplegnathidae; genus Oplegnathus; species Oplegnathus fasciatus. The sequence continues at coordinate 31,496 of NTHP01000409.1, read as the reverse complement.
GAAGAACAGAAGAACAGTTTGTGGCAGGGGTGGTTGGGGTCTTTGATGATCCTGTTGGCCTACTTCCTACTCCGCTGGGTGTAGAAGTCCTCCAAGGATGGCAGCTCCATCCTGGTGATGTGCTGAGCAGTTTTCACCACCCTCTGTAGAGCCTTACAGTTCAGGGTGGTACAATGGCCATACCAGGCAGTGATGCAGCCAGTCACGACACTCTCAATGGTACACCTGTACCATGTTGAGCCTCCTCAGCCTGTGGAGGAATAAGAGCCGTTGTCTCACTGTCTTTGCGATGGTGTCTGTGTGGTGAGCCCAGGTCAGGTCCTCGATGTGGATCCCGTGGAACCTAAAGCTGCTGACTCTCTCCACCGTAGTCCCATTGATGGAGAGGGGGGCGTGTTCTTCTCCTTGTCACTCCCTGTAGTCCACAGGACTCTTCTTTGTTTTGCTGACGTTGAGATACAGGTTGTTGTCCTGGCACCAAGATGTCAGGGCTCTGACCTCCTCTCTGTAGGCCGTCTCATTGTTGCCGGTGATCAGGCCATTCCTGTAGTTCGCAAATTTGATGATGGTGTTGGAGCTGTGGGTGACCACGCAGTCATGCATGAACGGGGAGTACAGGAGAGGGCTGAGCAAGCGTGTTGCTTATCCGCACAGTCTGGGGTCTGCCCATCAGGAAGCTCAGGATCCAGTCACATTGGGGGGTATAGAGTCCCAGGTCTCTTAGCTTGATGACGAGCTTTGAGGGAACAATGGTATTGAACGCTGAACTGTAGTCAATGAACAGCATTCTCAGATATATATGTTCCTCTGGTCCAAGTGGGAGAGGGCAGAGTGGAGGACTAGGGTGATGGTGTCGTCGGTTGATCTATTTGATCTATTTTCCTTTTGTAGTCTGTCATAGTTCTTAGGCACTAGTAGTAAGTATGTCATGTGGTGATGATAATGATGGTGGTGATGATGAACAATTTTACATCTTTCATTGAGAAATGAGAGAACCTTTCCTGACATGACCGCTGGGTCACAAAACAGGCCCTTCCAGGACTCATGCTTGACAGGCTAATTCTGATGTAGGAATAACAGAAGCTGAACTAACAGGAACTGTTTACACAGATTCCCCAATTCTCACTCACTGCACCTGTTCAGTGGGGAGCTGTCCCCCTCCTCTTTTTTCATCCCTCTCGGGGGGGAGAAAGCAGACACATTCCTGTGATCCAGGGACTCTGACATGTATGGACATTGGCATGTATTGATTTTATTTTACTCATACGTGATTGCCACTTATGACATTTAAATCTGAGTTAACACTTTCTATCAGTTATTACACAGTGGATATTATGTGTGCAAAGATCTTCTATTTAGTCATAAAAGGTGTTTTTCAGCAGAGGCCAAGCTTTTAAACACAGAAGCATCAGATATTTGATAAACTTAATTCTTTAGAAATGAAATTGGAAGAAAGAAAGAATTAGGATAAAATAGATTCAGAGTGGGAGGGATGAAGTTTTGCGCCATTGACATCGGACACCGCCGCCCCTTTTACAGAAGACTATAAAAAACTCAGCTGAAGCCCTGAGCCACTCCAAACGTGCTGAGGGCTGGCATCCACCAAAGTTTGACAGGAAGAAATCTTCTGAGAGAAACCTGCTACAGTCTGGCTGCTCAACGCCTGCATTTCTAACATGACAACAGTTAGAAAACTCAGAACTGTGACAAACCCTGGCAAACGTTGCCACTGTGTCTCCAGCATAACCAAGTGGGGGTGTGTGAAGATGTTATCAATTCAATAGGCTTAATTCCCTTAATCTGCTTGAAGAGACAGCCGACTCAAGCCAAGTCGTCATGTGGGATCAAGAATGTCCGAGAGCTCCAAGGGGCTCCACACAAGAGAGAGTGTTACCGCCTGGCTCAAGGCTGGCAACAAAAAGGGAGGCCACACACAGATATACCAATCAGAAGTAGTTTATTTTACTCAAAATAATAAACATGCTAATTAACTAGTGTGGTGTGTGAGTAGGAGAGAAATCAGTCATGTTAGAAGTGAAGAGTGAAGAGAGTTAGAAGTGAAGAGAAGTGAAGAGATGGTGTGACGCATGTTGGCGGGTGCAGCAAACCAAACAAAGGAAAAAGGATGAGATGGATGCAGAAGGCCCAGCTGAGAGAGAGTGAGAGTCCCAGAAGGGCAGTCCTTTATGCCTTTCCAGAAGCCCAGCCCAGATGGGCAGGTATGAGCAGACGACCCTCCCAGCTCCACCTACTAGTGAACTCCCAGTATCTGCAAAATAAGCAGCAGTGCAAGACAAACAGGCAGGCAGAGTGGGAGGAGTTGTCACAAGAGAAAGAGACATATCTGACCAAGCTGCAACGTGGGATCGAGCGCATCCCAGATTGCCTGAGAGTGGCCCACACAAGAAACCTCCCCCCTCTAGAGCAACTTCTACCCAGGCTATCTGAACCATCAGGTGAAACTTCACTTTTTCTGTAATTTGGAGTTGATGCTATAGATTACTAAAAGTAATTAAGAACTGTTAGGTCATAAGTAGGATCTGCCATCAATATAGTAATGATATCGAATTGTTTAAAGTATTTCACTTGTGCTTCCCACCAACCTCTGAGCTGCTGAATTAAGGTGGCTTCACTGATTAGTGTTCAACTTTTATCCACTTTAAGGTCTCCTCTGCCTCCACAAATGAATATGTCTTGCCAAGATAATCAATCACTGTGTTATCTGGTGGTCCTCATTTGCTAATTAATTGTGCATCACTGTATTCATTGCATTTAATCATGGTTGCATTTATTTACTCATCTGTATGTTTAGTAGTTATTAGTTGTATGTGTACTTAGTAATTTAATAAACCTTTAGTTTATAAAGAACTTGATCACGTGGCTTGTGTGCATGAAGTATTGCGGTAACTGTTCATGAGTCCAGAACTCCGTAGTAACCTTTAGATTGAGGCTGAATGAATTAATAGGCTATCATTTTCCCTTTTTCAAGGGTGGTGCCCGGAGGTGGATTAAATGCAAGTAACTTTGATTGAAGTTGATTAGGGCGATTAGTTAACGATTATTTTCACTATCAATTAATCTGTCGACCATTTTCTCGATTAATCGATTAGTTGTTTGGTCCATAAATGTCAGAAAATGGTGAAAAATGTTGATCACTGTTTGCCAAAGCCCAAGGTCTTCAAACATCTTGTTTTGTCCACAAGCCAAAGACATTCAGTTTACTGTCATAGAGGACTAAAGAAACCAGAAAATATTCACATTTGAGAAGCCGAAATCAGAGAATTTGGACACTTTTTCTTAAGAANATCGATCATCAAAATAGTTGGAGATTAATTTAATAGTTGACAACTAATCGATTAATCGACTAATCGTTGCAGCTCTAAAGCTGATGTTTAGAAAAAAAACCCTCATCTTTATTCATAACAATTTGCAATTCATAAATCATTAATACTAAGAAGTTGTGCAGGAATGATGTAATAACAGTGAGACCTAGAGACCATGGGCTCTACAATTTAACTAGCCATTTCAGTGTTTCCACACCAAAGTCTCACATATTTGGGTAGAGGTAATGAAACAAATACAAGACAAAAAAACATACAATCAAATACTAGGTGGGTGTCACAAACAGACTGGGTGCCCAAGTGTATCTTATACAGCAATACAGCCTATTTTGAGTGCTCTATATTGTATGCTGCAGCAGCAGACTTTGACTTTGTTACTACCTCCAGAAGTGGTTCATATTTGTGGCAGCACAGTTCAGTGCCTGCACTTTAAAAAAATGAGGGTTCTATCTTTAGATTATTTCAAAATAATAATACTTTGCTGTAATCTACATAGCTACATGAACGTGTGTCACTTGAGATGCCATGTTGACAACTGGTTTTCTGAATTACAATGTTACATTTGTTTCCCTGCCTGCAGAGATGGAAGTACTCAGATCTTCTACTTCAGTAGTAATACCACAGTGTAAAAATACAATTCTGATTCTGTAAATCACTTGTCCTGTGTTCTTTGAGAAAAAAATCAGATATCAAAAGGGAGAAATTTATATTTTATATTTCTTGGTTTCATCATGGCGCCCCCTAGTTTTGCATTAATTTTTTACAATACCGTTCCAGTATCTTTCTACGTAGATGGAGACTACTAACTACTAGTGGTAAGGGAGCTACCCAGCTGTTTGCATCGTTCATGTAGACATTTTTGTCTATGATCTTAAGGAAGGTTTCATATTCAATAGACAAGGCTATTTTCTCATCCTCTTTTGTCCTTTTGAACACTTTGCTTCCAAGGTCATTGGTGTCGTCTTCCAGGAGGTCTGTCTCTATGGAGGTTTGAATACTCTGACTTGATGTCCTCTTGTCAAAGGAAAGATGTATGTTGTGTAGACGTTGATGCTGCATGGCTTGTGGACTCCCCTCCTCCCCAGCCGAGATCAAGTCGTTGAGCATATGGTGCATTGTTGGGTCCATTGTACTGTTTACATACTTTCTATACATATAGTATGTCTCTACTGAAGAGAAGGAGAATGGCTGCATCAGGATCAATGGCTGGGATTTTATCCACCACTGTCTTGAGGTGGGGATAATGATGTGTTATCTATGCTGAGGGGATCTCCAAATGGTCGTCAGGCATCATGTCACACTCTATGAGTGTGGAAAGAGAATTTTTTACGTTGCATCTATTGACTCAACTATGAGGTCGCTTGCAGGTCGTCCTGATGTCTCCACGACCCCTGAGCATGTTGTAAGGGTGTATGCCCGCTATAAATCCAAAAAAGTCAAATAGCTCAGTCTTGGCCAGGCACCTATGACTCTGTTCATCGAGGACAGCATATACATATACAGCTTTCTCTCTTGGACCCGCAGGGCAGACTCTGACCAAGCATATTATGGAGCATGATCAGGAGCCAAATGAGTCTCCGCAGACCTCTGTGCATTTTGCCATAACCTCTGGCATCTCATCCTCCTGTTGCTCCCCGCCTTGATCTTCCCTAATAGCAGAGCTCACTGGTTTCCATAACGCTGGCCCTGGGTGAAGCACAGATGGGTGTCTGTTGCTTTTGCACTCTTTGCACTGCACAGATTTGTCAGAGTCCTTGGCGAGGTGACTTGTTGAGGTGCAACACTTGAAACAGATGTGTTTCTCTTTGAGGTAAGTTTTTCTTGCTGCGGAAGCCACAGCATTTTTTTAGAGGATGGGGCTTATTATGTAATTGACAAAGTCCACCTTTCTCTTTACATTGTTTTGCTTGTCTTCACCTTCCAAGGAAACCTCAGTCTTCCTGGTGAACACAGAGGGTTTGATGTGTTTCAGAGGTTTATCTGTCCTGATTGAACCACCCATGTTAAGTTCAGCAAAGCTGGGGTCATTTCGTGTTTTTGCTTTCGTCTCGGATGAACTTTATAAATATGCAAAAGGGAGGATATTGAACCTGATTGTCATCTTTATATTTAGAGCCAACTGAGATCGATTTCTCCAGAAGGTTATAGGGGAGCTTCTGTGCAATGGGGTTGACTCCAAAGGGTGTGAGGTAAGAGAGTCCAGGTAAGAATCCATCTTTTCTAGCTGCCTCCAGCTCTATAGGTCTCCAAGCTCCTGCAGCTTCTTGTTGTCCTTGTTTGAGATCTTTGGAAACTCCTCTAAATTCTTCAACGGAGCGTTTTCTATCATTTCAGCTGATGCATAGCATTCCTCCAATCTCTGCCACACCATTTGGAGTCCTGAGCTGGCATTACGGATGTGGATTGCACAGATGCATTTGGCCTGCTCTGCAGACTGTGGTCCAATCTATTTGGTCAGTAAATCTAGCTCCTCCCTGGGGGTTAGGTTCAGGTCACTGGTGGCGTTAACAAAGGAAGCTTTCCAGGCCTAGTAGTTCTCTGGTCTATCGTCAAACTTTCGTCACCATTTCTCTGTGAATCAGATATTTGGCTAAGTCTGTTGTGCCTGACTGATCATGCGGGGGGCGTTCTAGAGGGCATGAAGTGGGTTGTACCTTCAGAGGTTGTGATGTGAGTCTGGAGAGGGCAGCGTTCTTCTTTGCGGAACTTCACATGGCTCACATAGCTTTGCCAAACGTAGGCTGCGCTCATGCTCTGGCGATGTGCTGGTAATTTTTAACGTGCGGTCACTGATTTCTTCCAAACTGCGTATCTGGATGCCACAGTTCTTCAATTCAATTCAATTCAATTTATATATATAGCGCCAAATCAACAAAAGTCATCTCATGACACTTTACATATAGAGCAGGGGCCATATTCACAAACATTCTGAGAATACTCTCAGAGAGCTCCTAACTTAGCCAAAAAATTTCTAGCAAGGAGTCCGAGCTTTGAAGTGATTTAGGAAAATTCTCAGAGCAACTCTGAGCAAGGAAGGCACAGAAACTTTTACCTTAGTGAGGAGGTGTGGTTGACCC
>NTHP01000409.1:8882-22875 GCA_003416845.1 Oplegnathus fasciatus | reverse complement strand
TCTTAAGCCTCTTAAAAGTCCTCCTCCCTGTTCCTAACAGTTTTTCACCTTAGGAGCTCTCTTAAGGGCGAAGATGCTTTGTGAATAACTTTTATCTTTACCAGGATCTACTCTTAACTTTAGGGGGAAATTCTTAGAAACGTCATAACTCTAAGAATTTTCGTCACTAAGAGCAACTCTTAGTACTAGGAAGCTTTATGAATACGGCCCCAGGTCTAGACCGTACTCTTTATAATATTATTTACAGAGACCCAACAATTCCCACCATGAGCAAGCACTTGGCGACAGTGGCAAGGAAAAACTTCCTTTTAAGAGGCAGAAACCTCGAGCAGAACCGGGCTCTAGGTGGGCGGCCATCTGCCTTGAGCGGTTGGGTTGAGAGAGAGAGAGAGAAAGAGACAGGCAGACAGAGAGAGAGAGACAGACAGAGAGAGATGCTGCAACAACAATAACTATAATAACACTAGAAATATGACTGATAATAGCAATAATAGCTATAATAATAATAATAATAATAATAATAATAATAATAACAATGAAAATATGACTAAAAATAGAAATATGACCAATAATAATAATAGTAGCAGTGGGGGTTAAGCAAGCCGACGGCGCCAGGTGGTCCGCAACAACGATCCACAGGAACCTGCGAGACTAGAAAGCACAGAAACTCTGGGGAAGATACAAAGTTAGTAACATGCATTAATGGAACATTAATGTGTACAAAAGGAGAGGGAGAGGAGGAGAGAGGAGCTCAGGGCATCATGGGAAATCTCCTGGCAGTCTAGGCCTATAGCAGCATAACTAAGGGATGGTTCAGGGCTCACCTGAGCCAGCCCTAACTATAAGCTTTATCATAGAGGAAAGTTTTAAGCCTACTCTTAAATATGGAGAGGGTGTCTGCCCCCCGAACCGAAACTGGGATCTGATGCCACAGGAGAGGAGCTTCTCTCACCGGTGCGTTGAGATGAAGGATACAGAGCCAATTTTGTCACATTCTCCACCTCCACCTTCAGCCTCTGTGACAGCTGCTTCAGCAGCACCTTGAATTTTCAGTGCATGGAGGTTGGCCTGTAACTCAGCTGGCCTTCGTTGCTGTTACTCTTCTAGCTCGGCTGTCCTCCTTTGACGTTCCTCTTCAATCTCTGCTCTTCTCTTTAATTCTTCAGCCTCTATCCACTCCTGCTTGATTAGCATGTCTGCTTCTCTTTGGGCATACGAAGCCTTGGCTCGTGGAGCTTCAGCTTCAGCTCTTGCTCTGGTTCGCAGCAGAACTGTGTGTTGAGGCACGGCTAGAACAGTTTGAGCGACTGGAACGGCAGGAGTATTGAGACTGGTTGTCTGGCAGAGGGTTGTCTTCTATATGTTCCTCCATGATAGATTGTTGAATCTATGCTGACCTGTATGTCTGTTCTGCAGTGTTAATAATTTACCTTTCTTTTGATAGCAGACAGAATGTTAGGTCTTTTTACTATTCTGCTCTTGATTATGCAGGTTAGCTTAGCAGATGGCGAACATTAGATCTGTGAAATAAAGACCCAGGAAACTGGAGTAGAGTTTAGGGCTTTTAGTTAGGATCTTTCCTTTTTTGTAAAACTGTGGAAACATAAAAATATGGCATTACAAACTGCCCATATACATGAATATACAACTCAAATTTAGCATATAGCCATCACATAAGAAAAAATGAGTACCCATTATCATGAGGCCTGCAGGTCTAGTTAGCATCTAAGCTAATTTCAACATTGATGTTAATGGAGAAATGTTATTAGCGATTAGCATCTATTACTACAACATAAATGTTATGTTAGAGTCAGAAACAAAAGGGACTAACTACGGCAAGAGAGGAGGCTTAAATATAAGAACACAAATGCAATAAAATTTGACACCACTAGGTGTCTCTGATGCAACACAAAAAATGAGGGGGTAGAACAACCACTAACAGCACGCTGTCTGCCCATAATATGTTGGCTACAACGCAAGTTTGTTTATTTTTTCTCATTCCCTACGGTGTAACACTGGCACTCTGGCAGCTTGCTGCCACTGTCAATCAAACACTAAACACTGACTAAATGTGATTTCAGATGTAAACGTAAGCTACTCTTTAAATATGACTTGACTCTGCATCCAAAGAAATATTGGTGTGTGTTGCAGTCACCATTAACTGCCTTGTTGTGTATGAAGCTTAAAATTCCTCCTGGATCTTCTGCTTCACTTTACCTCCGTCTCCTCCACTGGGATTCATTAGGAAAAATCAATGTAGGTATAATGGCTTTAACTTGGATTCACCACATCAGTGAAGTTAGTGAAAAGACAGAATCCCTGATGTTTTGTACATTTAGTGTGGTTCAATGCAATGTGTAGGCATCAAATCAGCCATGAAAATCTTCCTGTCATGTCAAAGCTTTAAGTGAGAAACAGCCCCTACAGTGCGAATGATGTAAAATATCCAAAGCAGATTCAGTATCTTGAAACTCCTGCATTTTTCCTACGGGTCAGTTTTAAGAATATGGGCCACATTGAAAGTTGGGAAAAGCAGAAATTCCTGCAGCTAACAGATCAACAGTTCTTATCAACCCCACAATTATATTCAGTCATTTCGTGCTGCGGGGAAGGAAACATTTTCCATCTTGGCCCTGTTGTTTTATTTAGTTAATTTGTTTGATGCATCTTTTCCATCATCTCTCTCTCGACTCCCTGCCAGTTTCAGCATAAAGTGAACTCAGCCATCAGAGTTTCCACTGACCCTGACATGCATAACGACTTCTGCACCACCCACCTACTCTCACCTAAGGAATGCCTCCTACTAGACTCCATTGCTTGGCCTGAGAGTCCAGTTTTGCCAGCTTCTTTTTCCCTGGAGCAGACCAGTGATCCTGCCCACAGCACCTTCACCATTCTGCCAGGGAGGGGAGGAGGACAGTGGCACGTAGGGGGTCAGCTAGAGGTTATGATCAAAATGTATGACTTCCAGGGCCGTCCCAAGAAGTCTGGGGGAGACGTCTTACTCGCCCGGCTGCACAACCCGACACTCGGTGCAGGTGTGGCTGGGCAAGTTGTGGATCATCTCAATGGCAGCTACTCTGTTGTATTCTCTTTACTCTGGGAAGGAAGCGCACAGGTTGAGGTGATGCTAAAAACTTTCATGTTAAATGTGATTGTACTGTAGACCTACAGTAGATGTTTTTAATTTATCTTCTAACTGACGGTTCGCTAAGCTCCGCCCCCTTAGTTAATGTTGCTACACCAATTCTTAGTTATTTTAGAAACAATGGGACAATGGGCAAGTTTGGCTGGAGTTATCCAATAGAACAGGGCCGGGCTGCTAACGTTAGCCTGCTCTCTAATAGTAGCACCCAGGAGGCTCCCGCACATTGGGTAAATACTACACAGTAGATGTGCTAGTTGTGAATGGGACTTAACATGGTAATAAATGCTTTAAATACAGAGTATCTCTCTTATTACAGCCTCATGCACACCACTTCCAAAAGTGGAGAAATCTACATGACAGACATGCCGTGGCTAGTTATCATATGATTGGATAATCATTGTACGGGGGAGGGGTTTAGTGAATGGCAGTTCTTTGGAAATTGTTGTGTGAAGATCATTCTGGTTTACACCTGAAACAAAGTGTGCAGCTTTAAGTAGTATTCACTTTATTTGTCTTCACTGATATGACTGAACATGAAGGACTTAATAAGAACTCTTTCTCTGTCGTCAGGTGACGCTGGTTCACCCTAGTGAGGCTGTCACAGTGCTGCACAGGCTGACCAGTGAACAGCCACACAGGGTTTACTTCAAGAGCCTCTTCCGCTCAGGCTCAGTCTCTCAAACTACCACCTGTAACGTCTGCCTACGTCCAACCCAGCAGCCGCTGTGCAACTACACTGACCTCCATACAGGAGATCCTTGGTTCTGCTACAAGCCAAACAACTTGAGCTGCGATGCCAGGATTAACCACGCCAAGGGAGGATTCAAACAAAACCTCAAGGCCAAGGAGGAGAAGCTCTTTCAAAGGTGAGGGAGCAGAGAGACAGGACTGGTATTTTGTGTGACTTCTAAAAAATACAGTGTTACCTGTGGGAGAAATTTGTCCTTGGTGGGAAATTTCAGAAGTTTACTACGGGCAGTAAAGTTTGAATCTAAAGATGTTTAAAGTTTTAAAGATAATACAAATCAATATAATAAGTGACAGATGCTACAATGCTCTGTAGAGTGAAAAGGTTAGATGTTACAACCGATACCCCCACCCAACGCGGATATAACTCTGAGTGACGGCTGCTCTACAACCTAAGCTTTAGGTTTTTGGACTGATTTCCAAAATCTACATGCAAAACCACCTTAGTCTGCTTAGGAAACCAAGTTACATTACAGCTGTACCACTTCTTTCAGACCTATATAGTTGACTATGTACCAACGGCCGGATAACAACGGAATATCTGTGTGCAATAGGTGGTTGGAGTCTGGTGGTACTCCAGAAGGTCTTTAAAGGACCCACTGGAGGAGGTCCACTTTGAGGGTCTGAGGACACTTGCCTGGTTTTCTACAGAGCAGCCTCAAGGCCCTACCCTAACATTCAATTTAGAGGTCAATTGAAAACCAACAATGTATGCTAAGCACTCAACATCACACAACCTTTAAACCTACAACAGTATCATACCAACAGTATCAGCAGAACGTCAGACAACCAAACTGAACCTGTTCGCTATGTCAAAGCAAGTTATACATAACATTAGAACCATAGCTGTTCTTATCAACAATTATAATTTCAAAACCTAATTAATACCTAAATGTCGGCAATTCTCAAGGAGTGACGTCTTCTTACCTTAAGGAAACTACAATAGGATGATCTCAGAGATGAGCAACACAGGAACTTTGGTTGGAAAGTATAAAATACAAACCAGTTTGATTTAAGTTTTATCAAAAAGATTAAATGGGTACAGGCTTATAAAAAGAAGTGATACAAAAATCAAAATCAACAAAAATAGTAAAATTACACAAAATGCAATAAATCAAATACACAAAGGTCCTAAAAAAGGCAAATAAAATGGCCTAAGAGGGCCAAAAAGGCCCAAAAAGGGGCCCAAAAGCCCAAGAGGCCAGAAAAACGGCCATGCATTTGCCGCTTTTTGTTGCAGGTGTAGGGTGTCAATCAGGTGCAGAAACCACAAAACCTGAGTGTTGCAACCATAAGCTGCTTGCTTCCTTGCAAAGCGAGAGGTGTGAGGTCCAACCTTGTGCAATAGTACTGGAGACAACAGGTCAATTATGGTTCATCTCAGATGTCAAGCTGTCTTGTGACAGTTTAATTTAACTCATTTTAAACCGTTACTGAGAAGTGTGGGGGGAGATGGGTATGGCTTGGGCATATTACAGGTGGAAACCTTAACAAGAGCTGAGGGGAACTGCAAAGTCGGGTGATAATTCTCTGTGGGTTCATCACTGTGAGTGACACCTTGCACATAAACGTAGTCATTGGACCCATTGTTTATATGAAAATATGAATTAGTGCATCTTTAACTCACAAAATAGATTTTGTTTTGTGTAATGTTGAATGAATTTTCAAGAAGCTGTGTCCCATTTGTGTAGTGCTTGATTGTTTTAGTTTTAACTTCATGAAATGATTTCCAATTTGTGTCCTCCTTTCTTGTATTTATGTTACATGTATAGTGTGTGTAAGAGATATTTTATTATGTGTGCTTCAGTGGTGTCAACATGAAAGTCTCCATTCGGGCTTCAGGACTTGCCAATGTCACTGTGTTGCCAAAAAAGCAAGGTAAAGCACAATTTTTACTCCTGCCACCACTGCCCATAACAATAATTTAAAAACATTTGTCAAAGGCAAATTTGAGAAGAGAGCTTGCAGCATGGAGTACCAGGCTCAACCTTTATGAACGTGGCACCAGCTTTTAGCAGTGTATCTAGTCTCCCTCTAAGGATAGACCATAAGAGATTCATAAAATCACTTTATATGTGCTTTTATCCTCAAAAATAAGGGGGAGCTGCAACTGCTAATAAGTACACAAGCCATGGATCATCACTGTGTCTCCTTGTTTTAAAGACCAGTTTTCTACATTCATACACCTGGTGATGTAGATCAGATTGGTATATGTAAAGTCCAGTGAAGTTTTAATCCCCGTAAAGATGCAAACATTTTATATATAAATACTGAGTTTGATCCTTAAAGAGTTGCTTTAAAGAATATGATGATAATATTCCAAATGTTTGTCAATGTCAACAAGTCCTGTGAAAAGACCAAAACCAACAATGTGTAGCCAAAGCCTGAAATTGTGTATTCCTGTCCCATAGAGTTCCATTGTTGTTCAAAAACTAAAACACATCAATGAACCACACTGTTGGGCTGAGTGACATGTTCTCTCATCATAATGAACGTGGGCACTGTAGTTTATTTCAATACAGTTCCACATACACTATTCTGCTGATCACTAGTGCATCAACTGTGTATTAATCTGCTTCTGAAAATAGTCCAACAAATAGTGCATTTGTTGTAGTCATGTCCCACTAAGTAATTCTAAAACACTACAGTCATTTCATGAAATTACTGAGTCTTTTTAAAAACAAATTTATGTATTTATGAAACATTTATAAAGATTTACACCTTCAGTAGTAAAAAATTGACAGGTTGGGAGAGACCTTGGTTTTGGTCGTTTCTGGGGATTTGTTGACAATAAGAAAAATATATTTTAAATTAACCCCTCTCAGGTCAACCAGAGGTGATGAACAGCAGTGTGAAGTCTGGACTCTCTGGCTATTACTACCAGGGTGTGTGGCGAGCACTAAGTGGCACCACAGTTCGCCAGTTCAACACCTCATCTGCCATCAGTCATTGTCTGAAAGGCAAGGTGGTCCGCATGTATGGAGACTCTACCGTCAGGCAGTGGTTTGAACACCTCAACGCAGCACTACCAGGTAGCTGATCCACAGGGATTTCTGGCAACAGTTTGAATTTGGTCACACCGCAGCTTAATCTGTTCTCTCTGTAATACCTTTAGATCTTAAGGAGTTTAACCTGCACAGCCAGAAGCAAGTTGGACCTTTCATGGCCTTAGACTATGCAAACAACATCTTGGTGACGTACCGCTGCCACGGTCCTCCTATCCGTTTTGCCAACATTCCAACCAGCGAGCTGCGTTACATTGCCAATGAACTAGATGGTATAAGAGGAGGCACCAACACTGTCGTAATTTTTGGCGTCTGGTCTCACTTCAGCACTTTCCCCATTGAGGTCTACATGCGGCGGCTGCAGAGCATCCGCAGGGCGGTGGTACGGCTGCTGGACAGAGCTCCAGGCACGCTGGTCATCATCCGGACTGCGAACCTCAAAGCTTTGACGCTTTATGAGACACTAACCAACAGCGACTGGTACTCGCTGCAGCGTGACAAGGTGCTCAGAGCCATGTTCAAAGGACTGAATGTTCGTCTGGTGGATGCCTGGGAGATGACCCTGGCCCACCACCTGCCGCACAACCTCCACCCACAACCTCCCATAATTAAGAATATGATTGACGTTATCTTGTCCTACATATGCCCTCAAAACGGCAGCTAGATGTGTGTTTGGGGAGAAGAGTTGGGAATCAAGCACACATGCTGAGTTTACATGAGTTTACATTGTGTTTCTACGAAGTGCTGTATACAATCTATTTTTAACCAGACAATGTTAAGTGAGTGCAAAAGAAACAGAACGAGATGGAAAGCAGCTCCAAGGTTGGGTATGACAAATAAACACTGCTGAATGATCACACTTAACACATAAATAACTCATGCCCTGTGTCTTGGGATTGTCAAGCAGCATTCCGGGAGATGGAGTCATTCACAAACTGAAGTATAATCAGAAGAAGCAGATTAAGAAAAAGTAATATTGCCATGAAACTTCCATACAGAACACCAGTCCATAATCAGCCCGTCTATGAAAAATACTACGGGCTTCTAATTACAATAGGCTGGGATTTGAAGACACTCATCCAGCAGCTAACAGTGTACCTCTAAGACATAACCTGTGCTCTGCTGGTTTGACTCCAAGGTACGATGTGGTCACTGTAGTTCACCATAGTTTTCTTTTAAGTGCAATTAGTGTTGTAGGTTCTGGAAACAATTCAGGATATGTTTACCTTTATGGGAATGTAAATCAGTGTTAATTTCGTTGACGAATAATTTTTGTCATAGTTTTCGTCAATGAGATTTTCTCACAGACGAAAACGAGACGATAACTAAATAAAAACTAATTTATAATGACAAAAACTATGACAAAATCTATTGACACTTTCGTCAACGAATTAAAACGAGATGAAAATGTTAGGCAGGGACGAGCTGGGAAGAGATCCAATCAGAACTAATCTCTTTGTGTGGTAGGGAGATTAGATGCACAGAATTGGATAGTACTGATCTACCCGAGAAGTAAACTAGCATGCACTTGCTGCAAAAATAAAGTCTCATAAACTGTACAGAAATGTCAGTGTTTGGGAGAAAGCGAAGAACAGACATATGGATAAATTTCACATTTGATGTAAAAAAAAAACTGTGTGGAGCAACAGTCATTGGTAACAACACAGTGAACTTGAAGTGACATTTGCAGACGAGTCATCCTGAAATTCATGCAAAGACAACATTTAAGAATACTTAAATGTTTTCTTTTTCAAGCTAACGTTATTTTATCAGCTAACCTGAGCTGGTGTGTTTTCACTAAAGTTGAAATACAGTACAAGCTAAAACAAACCACTGCTGTCCTGTACTGATTAGAGAAGCGAATGACCCTCAGTTGCTAATCTTAGATCGTAAATTAAAGCATTGATTGACACGCTAAAGATAGTAAGTGTAAAGTTTCTCTGTCCTCAAGCTGAAACAAATATGTAACGAATGTTACAAAAATGTAATGAAGAATGTCATATGCAAGTTGTTATAAACAATGCATATCTAGTTATTCAGGGAGAGCAGGCCTAATGCTTATTGATGTTATTTTGTGATTGTCTGAGATGGTCTTCTGTGAAAAAGCAGGGAAATATTCTTGTTTCTTTTACATTTGATTTTAAGGTAAATAAAGACATGTTTCATATCACAGCAGTTAAATCTGTGTCTGTATTGCAGTTCAAACCTTAATACCATTCCATAATAACAAGTTACTGGATGTTTCCTCCAGGAGTATATAATGAGTTTGGAAATTCTAGAGAAATGTTTAAATAATGCATTACACTTGAACTAAACCTGTGTAGCCGACTAAATCTACTGTAGATTTAGTCGACTAAAATCTTATGATAATAATAATAATATGATAACTAAAACAATTCAGATGACTTAAATATGACTAAAACTAAATGGCATTTTAGTTAAAAGACTATGACGAAAACCAAATCAAAATTTGCTGTCAAAATTAACACTAAATTTCTGGATCTGACAACTCACCGACTCATCTTGTCAATTCAGAATCGACTTCTGGCCTGACTTAGACACCTTCTGTAATTTCACATCATTCAAAGACAAACTGTTATGATGATGAATGATAAATGAATTTCTGTCCCCCTCCTAAACTTGGCCCAAGTCTTTAGTGCTCATGGTTCCTCAGGAGCTGGTCAAAAGGTCAAAACTAAGCTGTGTCTCAATTCAGGGCCTGGATCCTGCAGATTGTGGAGTATCCTTTGCAGCCCTCAGTATCCCACAATCCACTATGCAACATCTAGTTTTTTAACTGAACTTTCAGGCGATCTTTGCCAACTCGTAAAGTTGGAAAATGTCTTGTTACTATCTATTTATAGGATATGTGGAGGTCATCAATCACTGGTAAATATTTTACTTGAACTAGGACCATGAAACGCTTCTGCAGGATGTAAATAATGGATGTCAAACAAAAAGTCCACTATTACTTGTTAGCAGCTTCTACATGTTATCTACAGGACATTGTGGGTAAATTAAAGTTATATGGATATACTTACGATTAGCCAGGTAGATTAATTCCCAATTGTTGAACACTTCTCTGCTCCCAAGTTGTCTCCCTGAATATTGTTGTAAACCTCAGATGTGTGAGCAGTACCAGACTGTAGCCTGCATTACAACCGCTGATTGTGGTTTACTGAGTGCAGCAAAGGTTCCTGTCTTTCTGACAGTAAAACATGTAACTCTGTCTCAAAATGACTCCTAGGGTGGTTGATAAATCAGATGCTGTTGTTATCCATCAGGGTTGGAGTTTCTTCCATTCTATAGTCAGTCAATAGAGCATAATACCTCAAGTGGATTCACTTTTTAGGAATTTATAATGACAGTCTTAATATTAAATAATATCTACATTTAAAGTGTAAAGTGTACTCACTGTTAATCACATGGTGTGGTTCTTTACCGGAATAAAAATGACAAGACAGGTTGTGCAAACAAAACTATTTGATGAATACTTCATACTCTCTTTCATACAAAAATACAAAAATTGTAATAACTCACAGACTGTGCACTATATGCAGACTTTGTTGCATTAAATTAATGAAAATCCACAAAGTGACTTAGGACAACTAAAATAACAAAGTAAAATGATTAAAGTTAACTGCCTTCCATTGTTTTTACATGCATGTTAAAATTTCAGATGTTGATTTATGTAACAACCAATTGTAAGAATGCAAGAATTTTAAAAATGCCTGTAAATTAAATTATCATTAACGGTCGATGTTGCTGAAGCCATAGCCATTCTGGTCAATGTCTGGATAGGCACCACGGATGGCGTTTGTACCCTTTTGTACCATTAATGCCTTAAAGGATACAAAATATGTAATGTTAATACAACTTAATAGAGACAGCACCAAAAGTATCTAACTATAATTAATAAGCCTCACACGGTGCTCCAAAATATGCATTGTTAACACATTAATTGGTACAAAAGATGAAGTTAGTGATTGCACTCAACTTGGAGCTATCAGAACTAATCAGTATTTATACTAAAGAAGAGAACGTAATTTGCATTAAATTCATCTCGGGGCACCAGCCTTAAAAACAGGAAAACGATTAGTTAATTAATCCACTCTCAATTCTGGAGGTTGCTTCTAAGTTCTTGATTCATAAACAGTGACCGTAATACTTAATACACACAAACCACATAAAAACTACTAACTAATAAAAACTGAGCATACAAATGAATGAATAAACACAACCATGAATAAATACAATAAAGGCAGGAGGGTGATATATCTTCACACACCCCACTTGGGTGTGCTAGAGACACACACAATTCGGTACTGTTGAAATGCATTTACCTATATATTGTATATGACACATTTTTCTGTATTGTTTGCCCTCTTATTCCCTGTATGTATTGCTTCTTCTGTGTTACAGTTTCTACATGACAAACATTACAGTTCTTGAGGTTACAATGTTGGCAATACTAGTGAGCTGGCAGCCCCTCATCAGATGGAAAGTTGTGAAACAGTAGGCAAGCCTTTTGCTTGTTAGAGCAGTTAGGAACAGGACAGTGACATTTGCAGTTCCATTGCACCATGCCATCACCAGAAATTCTTTTACACTGCTTTGCCAGACTTCCGGCCCAGGCATGTGCAGTGTGAGAAGGGTCATGCAAGTTAATCCATGTGTGATGCTCACAAAAAAAGTTTCTAACAGTACCAGTATCTAACACAGCTGGTAAGAATGTTGTTCTGACACAGAAGACCCCAGAAATGATGCAGTCACAATATGTGGACAGATTGATGGCCATCACTACTCTATTGATCCCTCTGTTGAGAAGTAACGTTAATGTCCCAGAGTGCTACTGTTTTTTCCTGGATTCATTTGGGTACCAAAACATTTTACTCTCAGTAGATTGGTTTCTGATGTGATTCACCTGGATTCTTTTTTGTGTCACTTGAACTGATAAAGTTCATTTCACTACCAATTAACCAGTTTATATACATTATATAAGTTCTACAGATTGATATTTCCCAAACTAGTTAAGCCTACTATCACCATTTTAGATCAGCAGCCCCACTAGTCGATGAAACAGCAGTACTGAATCCCTATTTGTGAAAACTAACATTACTGAATACTCAGTGTTGAAATTTACACAAATCTACACAACACAAGAGCCACAGACTCTGAGCAACATCCCACATTAGCTTTCTTGCTAATGTCTCCTTCTTATCTACCTTGAACACAGTCTTGTCCTGCACCAGCGGCCAAACAACCATTCACCAGGGTAAAGTGCACTGCTAACGCCAGTTTGCTGGCTAATTAGCTGCTCAGCTGCAGCACATTGAACATAAACGTACCTGCAAATGTCACCTTGGTCCACTTTGATGCTGGTGTGGCCATTACTCTTCTCTCGTTCCCTAAGGTGTAACATACAACACTCTTTACAAATGGGTCACAAATATATAGTTTTTAAAAAGCCAAGTGATGCCCAAAACAGCTGGACAATGAAGGGATGTCTAAATGTGATTTCAGTTAAGTTAAATATGACTTTTGACTCTGCAGCTAAAGAAATATTGGTGTGTGTTACAGTCACCATTAACTGCCTTGTTGTGTTTAAAGCCTAAAATTCCTCCTGGATCATCTGCTTTACTTTATCGCCATCTCCTCCACTGTGATCTGTAAAGATTCATTAGGATAAATTAATGAGGTATAATGGCTTTAACTTGGATTCACCTCATCGGTGAAGTTAGTGAAATGAGTATGTCCTTGATGTTTTGTACACTTAGCGTGGTTCAGTCCAATGTGTATGCATCAAAATTCAATGTATCTTTCAGCCATGAAAATCTTTCTCTGTCATGTCAACTCTTTAAGCGTGAAACAGCCTCTATATTGCTTCTGGGGCAATGATGTAAAATATCCCAAAACATGAATTCAATGAAAAAGATCTTGAAAAACATACATGAAAAAAATACTTTAATTTGAATTTACCATTACGGTTCTTTCCTTGGTAAAGCAGATTCAGTATCTTGAAACTGAAATTTTTCCCATGGGTCAGTTCTAAGAACATAGTATGGGCCACAGGGAGAAATTCCTGCAGCTAATAGCTCAACCATTCCTGTCAACCAACCAATAATATTCAGTCATTTTGTGCTTTGGGGAAGAAAAAATCTTCCTTCTTGGCCCTTTTGTTTTATTTAGTTAATTTGTTTGACGCATCTTTGTCATCATCTCTCTCTCGACCGCCTGCCAGTTTCAGCAGTGAACACCCACCATCATCATCCCAAGAGTTTCCACTGACCCTGACATGTATCACGACTTCTGCACCTCCCAGATACTGTCCCCTAAGGACGCTCTAGAGGAACGCCTCCTACTAGATGTTAAATGTGACAGGTAGCCTTAGCAGCCAGCAGAGACTCCCCTCCTCTTCAATCACAGAACCTGTTGTACTGGTTTCTCCACTGCCTATTCTTATCAGTGTGAACCATGCAGACAGACAACATTCTTCTTCTGGCTACATGTAAATGATGACCATAAAGATTTGAAACTTATAAGCAACTGAATCACCATTTGTGAAAATGAACCACTACTGAATATTTAGTGTTAAAATTTAAATACCACTGAATCTATGGCGTTGAAATATTTTATTTTTAAAAAAACTCCTACAGTATCTGAATATAATGTAATACGTGTGTTAAAGATGTAGTCTACGATTCTAATCCAAAGCAGTTTTTTGTCAAATTCAGTGAATATCTCCTTGCGGTCAACTAGCTAACTAACTCCAGTGTTCATACACAGCCCTGGCTCTGGAAATGGGAAACAAACAGAGCGACTCGGGTAGAGCCACCGACCCAGGTCGTCAAATACCGACGTTTTAGCCACGTTTCCACTAAACACTTCGGTATAATATGTCACAACTCATGCTCCTGCACAGGACAAACGATTGCTGTGAGTTACTCACGCGAGTTTGAAGGAGCACTGAAGGGAGGGGTGTATTTGTTTACCTGTTGAGTTCAAATATCAACAAGCTTTCTCCAGAATCATAGACTACACCTTTAAGAGTAAAAGTGAGAACAGTAGCTATCTCAAGGAAATTGAATCAAAC
>NTHP01000408.1:441307-533296 GCA_003416845.1 Oplegnathus fasciatus | reverse complement strand
TATTTGTTTAAGAAATACAGCTGTTTCTGAGATTCAAGTTGTGTGAAGACTGATTTGAGCAGTGTAAGTAAGTAAGTAAGACTTTATTTAAATAGCACCTTTTTAACACAGGTTACAAAGTGCTTTACAACAACAGTACAGAAAAAGAAAACCCAAGCACAAAGCACATACAAGAAAATACATTCCAAAAATACCACCCAGAGCACACCCTTAAATTACAGAAAGGCCATACTAAAAAAGTGGGGTTTTAAATGTTGTTTAAAACAGTTAACAGACTGAGCTGATCTAAGGGGAGGGGGGAGGCTTATGAAGGTATTATTGGAGCAAAACAACTGAGCACCTGTGACAGTGGAATTTGTAGTTGTAGAAAATAGTCTCACATGTATCAGTAAATTTGAAGTCACAGAGAAAAATGCTTCAGGAGTTGCAAACTTGTAGGATGTTTTTTTCTTTCCCACAAACACAACACAACGGTTACACCTCCTCAAATTCTTCATTGCAGGTGCACAAATCCTATTCTACAAATGAATGTCGTCCGTGTAACAGTGATGATATACAACCAAAACGTCTGATTATCTGGCCCAAGGGAAGCGTATACAGAGAGAAAAGAATAGGCCCGAGGATTGACCCCTGGGGCACCCCATATAACAGCGGAGTGGATGAGGGCACATAGGTAAATGGAACACACCATAAAATTCTTCAGATCAGATGGATCAAGGCCGTTTTTTTTAAGGGGTTGGACACTGGCTGTCTTAAATTGATCGGGGACATAACCAGAGGTGAGGGACAGGTTTATATTAGTGAGTACAGCAGGGCCAATGACAGGTAGAATTTGGAGGGTAAAATATCAAGTTGGCAGGAGGACAGGCGCAGGTGAGAAATTGTCTCTATGATGTTGTGTGCGGTAATGGGGGCAAATTGGGTTAGTAAATTTAAAATACTCCCAGGTAGGTCAGAAGAAAAGGACAGGGACACAATGTTGGATCTGACAGACGGGAGACTGAAGAGCTGAAGTTTGCAGACAACACCACGGTCATTGGCCTCATCCGGGATGGTGACGAGTCTGCATACAGACGGGAGACTGAACAGCTGGCCCTCTGGTGTGGTCAGAACAACCTGGAGCTGAACACGTTCAAAACTGTGGAAATGACAGTGGATTTCGGGAGGAGCCCCTCAACACTGCCCCCCCCCNACATGATGGCAGCAGCAAAATGAACTCAGAAGTCTACAGAAACATTTTGTCTGCCAATTTAAAGAAAGATGCAACCAAACTGATTGGGAGATCCTTCATCGTGCAGCAAGATAATGACCCAAAACACACTGCCAAAACAACAAAGGAGTTCATCAGGGGCAAGAAGTGGAAGGTTTTAGACAAGTCAATCTCCAGACTTAAACCCTATAGAGCATGCATTTCACCTGCTAAAGAGGAGACTGAAGGGAGTAACCCCCCAAAACAAACAACAACTGAAAGAGGCTGCGGTGAAAGTCTGGAAAAGCACCACAAAAGAAGAATGCAAAAGTTTGGTGATGTCAGTGGGTCACAGGCTTGATGCAGTTATTGCAAGCAAAGGATTTGCAACTAAATNAAATTTGGTGTTCCGCTACAAATAATGCTATCTTCTAAGTTGTGTATCAGATCCAGATGTCAATAACTGGAAATAAAAGCTGAAATGTTGATCTCTTGTCTCATATTCATCTTTTGATGTCAAACCCAAATGTTTTCAGTCTACAGCAAAAATACAGGAATTGGCCTCACTGTTCCAATACTTTTGGAGGGGAGTGTATACACACACACATATATATATACACACACTTGGAGTACAAGTTTGCTACCTTTCTTGCAAAAGCCTGGAAACAAGGCAAGATGGACTGTTTAGTCTTTTTTTGGTTTCTCTCGTAGGTCACAATCGTATATGGAAGATTTAAAACGCCTAAATTGAAACAAATCAAACTAAGAAATGTGAAATGCAATAGACATTATATGTATTTCCTTTTTATGTATACATTCACTGTGTCATAATACATTTACACACACTATATTAATAACACACAGTATATTAATAAGTAATATATGCATTTTGCCATTACCAATATGAAGGTCTGAAAATCTGATAATATAAGTTATGTGAATTGGTTTTCCTAATTTTTAGACTTTGTGTACCGTCATTTAAAAATGTATGCTCTGCATTCTGGATCTGGTTTATGCTCATTGGTGGTGTCTTGTAACATTTCATCATCATCATCATCATCATCATTATCATCATCATCATCATCATCATCACTGTACTCTCTTCACAGTAGAATGGCTTACAACATCTTGGCAGATTTAATCAACAAAGACAAGAATCAGCTTTCAAAAACCCATACTGGTCGAGTCCTGTAAGTGTGTACCTTAAGCTGCTCCTTGACACGTTCGCGGTCCCAGGAAGAGGCATTCTCTCGTATCACACTGAGGATGGGGTGCCAGTCCTCAGAGACGTCTGAGCCTTCAGTGACTGAAGCCAAGACCTTGACCCGCCGGCCACTGCCGCTGTGGCTCCTGGGAACACCTCGGACATACAGAGACTGCTTACCCACATCACTCAGAGGGTTCAAATACAAGCTACACAAAGACACAAGACACTACATCTCATTCCTTTGAACAGCAGAGAGAGCAGCCTTAAACCCCTTAGGCACAGAGTATGCGTGTATATACAGCTTATAATGTATAATAATAGTTTACTAAAATAATGTTTATCCGAAATGTATCCTGAGGTAATAAGATTGCAAAGCAAAAGAGAGGAAATATGAGGCATTTCCATCTGCTTATCAAAGCACAGGTTTTCCTGCAGGAGAAGTAGTTACAGTGTTGACAGACAGCTGAAGCTCTTTCAGAGCACAGTGGCTACAGGGTGGAGCACATTACTCTGTCAGATCTCTGCACTTGATACCTTTGTGTCAGAGATTGATTTCAAATTTTTATTACTTGCTTATAAAGCATTTGTATGATTTCAGCTCAAAGTACATCTCAGCATTTCGTTTCTGCACCACATATGAGGAATAAACGTCCAAACAAACAGGTCTTCTACAACTGTTACCTCTTATAAATCCAGGCTAAAATTCTTGCCTGAAACTGCTTTTCCTAAAGATGTTTCTGTATTGTAACTGCACTGAAACTTGTATTTCTTTTTCTTTCACTATATTGTTTCATTTATGTTATTTATTATATTTTCCTTCTTGAGATCTTTGCCTCTCGCACACTAGGTTCCAAACATCACGTGAGCATTGTGTCTCTTTCCGTACATGTGCTGTCATGTCTGAATGAAGCTGTAAGGAACATTAACATAAAAGTCTCCTCTGTGTGAATGACACAAAGCATCCCTGTAAGATGGATGAAGACAGCCATTTGATGTTGTGGCCGTACTGATTCCCCAGACTTCAGCTGATCGGGAAGAAGCCTGAGAACCATTTCCTAACCACATAAAAATACAAAAATATTGACTTGGAGAAACAAATCTGTGTGCCTTCACAATGAACAAATGCCTCTTCAATTACAAGAAACTGAAATATTGTTTTATTTTCTTTACCTCCCTTTAAAGTTTCCCCAGATGAAATAGACCAAAGGGCGTGTGTATAAAGAAGGTTTCAATGAAAATAAACAAATAAACAAAATAACAAAATAAAAGCTGCAGGGTGGGCTATCGTTAAGCAAGCAAAAACTCTTGCACGTATAGCACTAAGATCTGCCCTAATGCAGGTAACCTAGTTGAAAGGTGAGGTCTCCAGTAACTTGAGAAAGGAACAGAATGACATGGGTGTGCAATTCCCCACCTCTCTTAAGCCCCAAAGAAAGGGCGACACACCCTGATTGGCCAAGAGGGGAATGCACCAAGCTGCTCTCATTTATTACTTAGGAGCCAGTCCCCTCACCCTGCACAACAGGTGATCTGAATAATCCTCCAATCAACTCAGAGGAATTTCGACAGTCAGCCAAAACAAATTGGGAGAAGGGAAATGACCGTGACTGCTATAATGTATCTTATGTTTAATAATAATGCTTTCTCTCTTGACCTAAGGTAATACAATTTTAGCTCTAATTTTCCATGTGAATGCAAAAACTTGATTTCAAAGATGTGGTGACATCAGCCTTAAAAGGGGACAGACTGTGGCGTTGTTGTGCCTGTCTGTGGCATCTGGGATGAACTACATGAATATACTGTATACAGATGTGGATGTAGTGAAGAGCTGCTTACTGCACAGTGTGAATGCTGGGGTGTTCCCTGCAGGCGTCCACCAGAGCCAGAGCAGCGTTGTCTCCGATGTTGTTATAGGCCACATTGAGCTCCTGGAGCCCCGTGTGCTGCTGGAGCCTCTCAGCCAGCTCCAGAGCCCCCTGGTCCCCCAACCCAGTGTGCATCAGGGACAGGTGCGTCAGGGACTGGTTCTCTGGCAGGGCCTCCAGCAGGGTGCAGGCTCCAGACTCCAGCAGAGGGTTGTCACATAGTCTGGAGAACACATTAGAACAATGAGACATTTCTCGTCTTCTACTCAGAACGCAAATGGTGACACCAACCAGGGGCCTGGTGGCACAAAGACAGACTGTGACTGTGGTCAACACACACATGGTCAGAAAAAAAGTTGGACTAAAGGACTTTTTCGTAGTGGGGGGTACTAACAGTGAGCTGAGCCATTTAAGTGGAGCTGGCACAGCAGTGCTGAATATATCCAAGTGTAGAGCAATTTTTAGTGAATAGCCTGTAACAAAGCTTTACTAATCTTGTGCTGCTTCACAATAAAAGTTCACTGATTTTGCTCATGAAGTTCAGTTTACTTGTCAAGGAGTATTCTGTGGCTCAGAGGGAGTTTTCTAAAGTCTTCTACCCTTAAGAACAACAAAGTATCTCACTCTACTGGTCAAAATATGCCACCAGTCAGACTTTACTGTGGGTTCATTTTAAAAGTCAAGTCAGCTTTGTTCCACCAGCAGCTGTAAGTGATGTCATTACTCTGCATATTCAGTCTCGGAGAGACCAAGGCTCAATCCAAATGTCCACCCTCTGGACTTGCAGACTGAGCCCTCGCGGACTTCAGTCGTACGTACTGTGACATGTTAAACATCATCACGTCAAGTCTGCGAGGGCACGAGACTGCAAGTCTGTCTTTAAGGACCGGACTAAATAAATTTGGTATTACTTACATAGGACGATCTTCTTTTGTTGTTTTTCAGCTTTTATCTTAGCCTATATATTTGGTAGTCCACTGTACAGCTGTTATAGGCTACCATCAATTAAAGACAATCATAAAATGCATTTTAATTTCCTCTATAACCTATAGCCTATACTTCTACATATTTCTGTATCATGATGTGGCTGAATATTATTTCTGGCCTACATTATTCAAGTAACGTTTCAATAAAGTCATTGTTTTACACATTCATAATAAGTTTTGTTCTTTTAGTCGGTGACTGGAAAAACTACAACGTCATGTCCGTATGGCGATGAATTGTGGGTAATTAAATCAGTGAAGTCTGCACCACAAGTGGACTCTCTGGAAGTCTGCAGAAAGTCCTCTTGAGGCCCCTTGTGGACTGGATTAATTGTGGGTTTGGGCAGCCCTCAGTACTCGCAGAGCTCTGCAAGTGGTGAAGTCCGGACATTTGGATTCAGCCTAAACCACTGAGACATCAGAAATATCCACTGCCATGAGGCCGCAGTGGAAACACATGTGATCACTGCTCAGCTCAGTTCGGCACGGCATGGAATGGGCCTTACCATGCCCGTGGACAAATGCTATAAGATGTTTTGCAAACTGAAAATAATGGCCAATTGAGAGACCCCTTTCACTCCAGCAGAAAACATTGTGCCTTGTTATTAAGCGCAGTTTCAATGGAATTTTACAAGGTAAATTCTTTGATTAGTGCAGCCACAGCAGAATACCCTAAAACAGTAAAATTTATTAATCACCTAGTCTACAGTAGCAATAATCAGATTTTAAAAGGTATAAAGACATGTTCCAGGCTGCAAAGAAATAAATATTCTAAGAACAGGTTCCCAGAGGAAGAGAAACGCATTTGATTGCTGGGTCAATAGTGGTACCACCATGATTGTTACTGTGGAAATGGTGGCTGCATTTTTAAGGTCCAGTTTTTAACATCCTGTGAAACCATCTCCACAAAAAGCCAGGTGATTATCTCTTTAAACTAATCTCAAATTAAATTACAATTGTGTCTTGAGATACTGGTGTGAGTCTGTGACAGGATTTTGATAAAGGTTAACAACACACTGCTGTTATTATCTCCACCAAGCCACATTTTTGTCACCTAATGGGTACTTGAAGGCAACAGGGTCCATAGTCAATGCACAGAGAGCGGGAAGAACCGAGGTTCAGGGGGGACACACAGCTCCTATCTGCCCCGCTGTCAGGCCCTGTGGTGCAGGTTCCAGCTGCAGTATAAAACTGTGCCCAAAGTGCCAGTCTCTTCTCATTTTTCTCATGTTTAAACGTTTTTCAGTGCTGCAGTCAATCTTGAGAGCAGAGCTGCTGGGAACATACTGTGTATAATTAATTGACTTATATTCCAAATCAATAGACAGCAGCACAGTAAATAGAGGATTCCTTTTGGCACACAGGCTAAAAATACATGAAGACATGAATAAAAGTGTAGTCTTACTGTAGAGATCTAATAGAACTCTTGGGGTCTAATAGTAGATCTCGCAGGAGGATGCAGGACTCAGGACCCAGGCTGTTAAACTGCAGACTGAGGACAACAGAGACAGGCAGACACAACAATCACAAGACACACAGCATACACATGCTAGACAAGCATGACGGTCATCCAAAGTCAATACAATGCATTTAAAACAGCAGTAATAAGGACTATGTCTAATGCTGTGAAGTGGCTCCTGTTATTCAATATGTATTTTTTTTATCGTCAACAAATCCCATGACAATTTATTCTTTTTATCATTACAATATACCTGCCTACCACAGCATTATATTTAATTTGATTGCATTATATTTCATTTATTTTATATATATTCTATTCCATTCCTATATTTTAACTTCTGCACTATTTTATGTGTTAGGTTCTCTTTTTTACTTGTGTGATTTTCTTTTTATACATATTGTTTGAGCATTGTTGGAGGGAGCCTGAAAATTAAGAATTTCATTGCCAAGCACTGTAACTGTTGAGCATATGACAATAAAAAAGAACCTGAGACACATTTATAGGCTAGAGTAGGCTAAATATCAGAAACACTTCTCTGTATAACAATCCAACTGTACCACAAACTACAAAACCAACACCTCTCTACAGAGAAGTTTCAACAGAAACTGAACAGTAGACCCGTCATGAAGGCAGCATTTATTGCAGGACAGTTGTATTTGACTGACTTGGTCTTAACCTAATAAAGGTTCATCTTTGCAGTGCTAGACTGATCCTGTCTTTAGTGTTGTGAAAAGTTGAACTGTAGTTGCCGTTTGTATCGTCAGATCCTCCCACCAGGAGATCAGTTTTACTTTATTGGGAAGGAGGGAAAAACTGGCAAACTGGTGCATGTGACAATTTCTCACCATTTCAGAATCAAAAAGCAAAGTGCAGTGGATTAGAATTAATGCCTGCAGGGCGGCATACACACAGCAGAAAAACAGTGATCTGAGAATGACATTGCAGACTGCCACTCAGAACAATAGTATGTTTGTACTTGTTTTGCTGATTCATTTTTTAAATGCCATGTATGCTGTTTCATCAGTTTGTAACATTCTGTTGGGATTTTGGTGTTGGTCATTTGTTTTGTTAATTGTTATGTTTTGCACTCCCTGCCCATCGTACTCCCATCCCCTAGATGTGTGCTTCAATACCACAGTAGCTTGTCTAAAAACAGCGGAAGCCAGGTACCTAACCGGGTTTCTTAATTAGAGCATGTTCTAACACAGTTATGACACCTGTATCAAGAAGATAGGAGTGTCACGTCAGTGTCGCGCTTGCATGACAACAGCGTTCACGGGACACTGAAGCCACTGTCCATATCCGTTCCATCTTGTCCACGCATTTCTAAGCGTATACAGGTTCGTACGGTGCTGGAAATTCTTGAAAATGCTTGAATTTTAATGTGGTGTTTTCGAGGTTTGAAAAGTGCTTGAAACTGCTTGAAATTTTAATTGCATTAATACAAAAAATTATGAGTGTCTATTATTGGCTATAATCAAACAGGCCAATGAATGCTGAGGGTCTGTGGGATTACAAACCGGAGCAGAGTGTGCTGCTCTCTCGCGCTGTCCAGAGAGAGAAAGAAAACCGCTCTGCCCGAACCCTACCTAAATGGGTCCCGTCTGATTCGGGCATGTGTCAAGCTGTAGTGTCGACAGGATTTGGTTTGCTGTTCTCAAGTTGTCATGTCATTAAACACACCCAATCAATAAATAAACTGCAATAAAGGAGAAATGTGCCATCAGAAACAATGAAATCAAAGAACAAGGTCAGATAACAAGAAAATAAAGATAATAGCTATGATAAAAGTTTTCATTTAATTCAAATGGTAAAATAATGATAAAACATTAAAATATATAGTAAATTGTAGTAAACCCATGAAGTTTGAAGTGCTTTTTTATTGGACATCAACCTCACGTTTACGAGCGTAATGTCAAAAAAATAGACCTGAAGCGTAAATAAACGCTTCAGGTCACGGTCACGCCTGTGAGACGGAGATGAGACGCGAGCCTGCACGGAGCCGGTGCAGACACCTGCAGAGATTAAAATGAGAGTGTATCTGTTGTGTGAGACGTGCAAGTAAAAAACACCTCTGATACGCTTGCGGTCTAGACATGGGGTAAGTGCTGACTCTCTGCTGGGTTACCTGGATAATCAAGTTGAGAATATATTTCTATTAGAACATTAACACAGCATTGAGCAAATCTATTTCTTTATGTCTGGGGTCATAGAGTCTAAGAGTTTCTCCATGACATACATTAGTTTGTTGAGCAGAGGGCACTGACAAGTATTACACTGTAAAATGTCCTGCTAAGCACATATCATATAAACCTCGAGAATCCAGTATCGGATTGCCTCCAGCTTAGTCATTATCCACTGTATGAAAACACAGATCAACTACTTTATGGCATTCAAAAACAAGACATGGCCAGCACTGTAATAACTGATAAGGACAGATAATATACTGGATGATAATGATACTTCCTTGTATGTCATATTAGACTCAACAGAATGAGTGTTTACAATCTCTAACACTAGTGGGTGTTTTTTTTAGTAAGGCTAAATTTAACTGGAAAGGCAGTGACAAGATACCCATCTCGAGTCAGGAGGTTAAAATCAGAATTACTGTGCCTGCTCACAACTATTCACTCAGGAGCAGGACCCAATCTAGTGTGAATGCCAGCAGTTTGCGGCTCTGTGTCACAACAGATTTACCATCTGGATTCTGATCTTTGTGACCTTCATGTATTTTCTTCGCTATGGTTCAACGAACACTGGTAAATGTAAAGTGATATAGAAACTTCTTAAAACTAGATCAGTAGTAGTAGTATCAATCAATCAATCAATCAATCACATTTCATAAGACAGGCATAGTCTCAAAGTGCATATTATGTATATTATGTACAATGCTCAGCATCATGCAAAAACCACAGAATCCCTTTGAGAGGTCCTCCTTTGTTATTCTAAGATCTTCACTGCAAACCACAACAGAACAGTTATTGAGTTTGTCTCACTTGAGGTTATGTGTGTGTTTGAAGGCAGGCCACAGCATCTGAAGCATGTCATGAGTCAGGAGACAGGAGGACAGGTCCAGCTCCTCAAGGTGATAGCTACAGGAAGACACCGTAACACATTTTTAAAAAATCTATTACAAGATTAAACATACTAATTCATTGCATTTCATACACATATTTTCATATATATCTTGCTATAATCTCTGCCAAACAATTGCAAACAAAATGCACTATTGAACTTAATGTTGATGGCCACTTCCAGGTAATGTGTCAAGCATGTCAATACTTGTTTTACCTATCCACAGCACAAAAATACAACAGGGACCAGAGCTGTTTTCTATTTCTGTAAATACCATAACGTCTGCCTTTATTTCAACAATACTGTCTTCAAGCACGTTCTATTTTACACAGCCACAAGGCTGCACTCCTTGTCTGTCTGAGCAAAAACATGGCTTCAACCACAGATTATAGAACAACACTTAGAGTCTACAGCCACACTGTGGATGGATTTCATCACAATCCAAAAGTTGGTGAGGCTGTACTTAACACACAGTGATGCTTACAACAGCATGCTGAAGTGCTCATAACGACAATGCTAACATGCTGATGTATAGCGGGTATAATGTTAAATCATGTTCACCCTCATAGCTGGCGTGTTAGCATGCTAACATTTGCTAATTAGCAATAAACACAAAGTACAGCTGAGGCTGATGGGAATGTCATTATTCCCATTAAGTATTTGGTCTTAAACCAAAGTAATGATGATGATGATGATGATGATGATGGCACTAGATGAAAAGTCAATTCATCCTGAGAGGAATATGAATGTCTTAATCCATTCAATAGTTATTGATACATTTCACTCACAACCACAAATATCAGCCTCATGGCAGCACTAGAGGAAAAGTCAGAGGAAGTTAGTAGGATTCATCCTCTGGAACCATGAACGTTTGACAATTCATCCAATAGTAGACCAACTGACAGACAGACATTGCTGTCACTTGAGCTACACCGTTTGTGTGGCTAAATAACATGAACGTAACGTCTGTACCATCAACCACTGACTTTGTAATTCAATAGAAAATTGGGAGGAAGTTTCTAGTGATTTCAATACAGTGAATAGATCCAGTATCTCCTGGTCATTAGGGCTGCATTAGGAAGTGAAGTCTGAGGCAGTCAAGCACTGACTTCATCACTCTGTTGTGCTAGTTACAGCTTGGTTACAACTTTTAAAAACAGCAAAGTTTTGTCAATAAGGCAGTAACGTTTAGACAGTATGAGGCTCAGACTAAGTGAGGCTCACAGACTGTGACAGACTTAGTCAGTAAGACTCAAACAGTTATGTACAGACTGAGTCGCTAAGGCTCAGACAGTAAGGCTCAGCTCAGTCAGTAAGGCTCAGACTTGGACAGTAAGGCTTAGTCAGTAATGTTTAAACAGTATGACAGACTCAGAGAGTAAGGCTCAGCTCAGTCAGTAAGGTTTAGACAGTAAGATTCAAGCTTAGGTTCAGTGAATCCACTGACGTGTGGTTAAAAAGCTTCAATAACATTTAGTCACTCAAATCTTTCCACAACAGACTGCTCTTTTGTTGCCGTTTAGGACACATAACTGGATTTTGCTCTTACGTTTCAAATTGTTGTGCACAAATTAGGTTTTCCAGCAGTAGATATGGCCAAGACTATAATTTCATTAAGGCCAGTAATTGAAACTCCAACACCGGTTCAGAAGGATATTCTTTTGGATCCACTTTGTAAATAAAAAGCAATTTATAAATGAAAATATCATACAGAGCAGGCAAAGGAAAAACCCTACATACTGAACAGGTACCAGTAAAAGCACAATCCACACTTTACCTTGCAGGGGTGCATGAGAGCACAGAACTCAGTACAAAGCATTTGAGTGATGTCATACGAATGTTGGTGAGGCGGATGGCTCTGATTGAGGCCACAACCTCTGCAGTCAGTCGGGGGTTCTGAAACTCATACAGAAGGACCAGCAGATCCATCAGCTCCTCTGGTGGCTGTGGCTTGCTGAGCTCTAGCATTAAACAAAATGGAAGAAAGAAGTAAGTTCAACTTCTTCAAACATGAAAACAATGCATACTTTATGAGTAAGACTGGAAAGAACATATGTTACCTCTGACAAGGTACTTCCTTAGGGCAAGTGTGATCTGGGCCACAGTGGTGCTCTTAATGCTACAACCAAGTTGCTGAAGAAGGACACGGTTACCATAATGCAACAGTCCACCCATGAAGATGGGGTAGAGCTCAAAAGGCTGGCCTTCACTGCACTGCTGTGGCTGCGGGCCATGGACTCCCAGGAGGCTTTGCTCCACCTGATCCAGGACATCCTCGTTGTAGCTATCCTCAGTGCGGAACATCTCAGCTGCCATGGTTCTGGCAATGTTGCCTTTGTTGTGACTGCTGATTTTCTCATAGAGCTTTGGAAAAAGCTTAAGGAGGTTGAATACAGCAAAGATTCGGAGGGGGATGAACTTAGAAAAGATGTTGACAAGGGCATTGACATCCTCACTTGCCTGACCAATGGCCACAGACACCTGCTTGGTCAGCTTCTCCAGAGCCGATTTGTTCTCTCCTAGAACTACATAGAGAGCCGCCAGGTACTCCTGCATGGCTGGGACAGCAAATACATAGCGCCTCTCATCCTTCTCACTGGGTTCTTCCGGTAAATGCTTACCACTTTCCACACAGGGAGCCAAGAAGAAGTCTACCACGTCAGTCCGGAACATGGCCAGCTGACGTAGCTCCTCATCCGTCTTGGTCTTCCCTCCTATCCACTGCTCCAGTTCCTTTTCTGAGAATGACGTGCGTTTGTATGTCACACCGTCAAACGCAAGTTTACCCACTGTACGGACTACATACAACATCAGAGAACTGTGGTGGTCCTGAATGGGCACATTTGTCCCTGTGCCCAGAACCTCACCCCCAAAGTTGAGCCTGAGAAAACTGGTGTATATGCCAGTCAGCGTGCGGACGGGTGCCTTGGCGTCAGTGAAATGGAGGAAGTGTAAGGTAGCACATGTGAGCCAGCAGTACGAGGGGAGGAAGCATGCTGCAGCCAGCTGGCTTTCTCTCTGGAGGTTGAGGTAAAGCAGCTCTATAAGAGCCTGGGCCTCTTGGTTACATGCAGTCTCCCCACTCTGCTGCAGTAGGCGGCTGGTGAAGTATGCCCGCTGGCGGTCTGGATCATTGAAGCCACAAATCTGTGCATAGCGACTCACATACTTCTGAGGGATACGGCCCAGGGCAGACAGTCTGGTGGTAACCAAGATGCTGGCCTGGAAAACAAACAGCAGCCAACTTCCATAACCGCCAATCACAAACATTGAAATGAACACAGAAATAAAGAAGGATTCAAAAAATATGTTTTTCATTACTTAATACTTTTGCAAACTCCTGGGCTTATTACACCTCAGTTACTTTCATTCATTTTGCTTGGGCAGGCACATAGCATCTATCTGGAGAACAAATTAAGTCCGGCCCCTAATAAAACCCAGGTAAAATATATTGAGATAGGGAAAAATGACCTGTATTATACTCATATGGTAAATTCCTCAAAATGTGCCTTTCCACAGCACTAATTCTATCAGTACAACAACAGAGTCAAGTCTTACCCACCACTCTGCTGAGAACACTTTCTCTTTTTAACAAAACTTCCGCTTTCACTCAAAAATTAATTCCTTTGCTAGGCCAGTGTCAATGAAACTCAGCACTTCCTGCTTTGTTTCACATTAAAAGCCTAAAAGTAAAGGGAAGGACATTTCTATCAAGCTGCGGGAAGGCTTTTCATTAGGGCTGGGTATTTCTGTATCTCTGTACTTTTATTTGGTGCCAAACAAAATGTGTCCATAACACCAAGTATGAAAAACTGTTGATCAAATACCTGATTAGATTTGTAATCTTATCCTGGAGCTGAGGAAAATGTAGGCTCCAGTCACTATTATAGAATTCATGGTATTAGGACAAGGCACAGCACTCCACTGTTTATTCCTAGTGAAAGTTTCAAGGATAGTAACATTACACGTGTTCTCTGGTTAAGAAAGGAAACCTAGTCCTCTACAGCTGGAAAACACTTGCAAGCCTTCAGTTATCCATTTAAAATTTCAATATTTTCTTTTTCCTTTCTTCAGATTACCAAGCTAATAGTAACTTTGTGTGGCATTGCCATGAGAATGAGGTAATTAGTTTTCTGACCTTTACGTAACCCTCCACATTACCAGCAACAGTCATGGTGGCATTTTGCACTTCAACATGACAAATACCTATATAAAAACCAAATTCAGAGAAACAGAACAGACAAGTTAATAACATTGCAGTGATGGTGGACTGTCCCTTACCTCAGGCAGGAGGTACTTCCTCAGCAGGTTCACCACCACTACACCTGGTGGCAGCGCCTCATTAGGATCACTGCAAAGCTCTGTGGCTCCAATCCGGAAGTCCAGTTTCATCTTCTCCATCCCATTGAAGAGAAAGAGCACATCCTTGGCCTGGTTTCCCTCCCCACTCAGCAGGGGGTGTTTTCTCAGGTGGAGGTATTTCCTGCTCACAAGGTCCCTTAATGAGGCCACCCTATGTGGGAGGGGATTTGTCACTTGGTGCACTCTATTAGTAACAAAAGTGTGAAGCAACAGTCATTTTATAACTGACCATACCCATATTCAGTTAATGGAGCTATAGTTGTGATTTGATCATTACCACGATGGCCCTGAGAGCACAACACACTGCAGCTTAAGAAAACACATGCAAACAGACAGATACAAGTAAATTAAGAAAACATCTTCATTAATTTGACAACACAAGCATTTAGAAAACATGCTGCAAATACACAAAACACAACCATTTCTGTATTTGGTTGTGTTCTTTGTGTGTTTCTAAATGCTGTGCAAATTGATGAAGATGTTTTCTTAATTTGCTTGTGTTTTGTCTATTTGCATGTGTTTTCTTAAGCTGCTGTGCGTTGAGCTCTCAGGGCCACCGTACATTACAAATGCATCAACCACCTGAACAAAACACGTTTTAAATTCTAGCAAAATTCTCACATGGAGATACTGTTGTTCACAGTTTGACGTAACCAAAATCTGGGGCGGCGTGTCTTTCATACTACCACTTTCATATTACTAAATCTTAGAATAAGTCAAAGTCTACACAAAGTGGCTTTACATTTCTACATATCAAGTAAGAAAATCAAGTGATGAAACCAGGCTAACCACACTGAGGTCAAAATTATGTTTTTTCTTTTGTCCCAATCCAATTACATTTCCCACTTACTGTATATTTTCTGATGTACTGCTGCACACCCCCAGTACAAGTAAGTAAATCAAATCCAATTTAGGCAAAACGTGAATGAACCAAAATTACCTTTCCTGTAATGTTTCCCATACTATTTTGTATACTGCCATAGTAACAGCAACTATAGTTTATTGTATAATATCTATGAAGAAAAGGATGTCAGTGTTGTTGCGAGAGGGGTGGGACGGGATTTGGATCGCCCTTCTTCACTTGCATTATAAATAAGTCAAAGCATCTGCTTATATATGTGACATAAGATAACTGTGAACAATGCCACAGAGTAAGAGAAGGATATCTTACTTTGACAGTTGGCCAAGGTCCTCACAAGAGAAAGGAACCAGAAGCTTGAACTGGGTCAGGGTGGTCCCAGCGCACCAATCCAGCACCAGCTTTCGGACCACCGTACTTTTCCCTGTTCCAACAGCCCCGTACAGCAGCACATTGAGCCCCCGACCCTCACTACAGGCATCAGTGGACTCAAACAGCTGTTCCACGGTCATGGAGGGGCTGGAGTGGTTCTGGGTTAGGAGAGGGGAGCTGAGCAGCCCTGCACTCTCCTCAGCCTTTCTCTCCAGGATCAGTGGATCCACATGCATGGTCTCTGGGCTGAAGTACCCACCAAACTGTTTCTCCTCCTGAGGAAGGTGGCTGAACCACAGGAAGAGCTTCCTCTTGTGGATCTCTATGGGTTCTACTGTAAGACAGAAAAAAGGGGTATATTTACACTTTGAGTGTATGTACCCACCCTTCCTACTTACCTACTTACATATTCTCTGACATGACGGAGGAGATGAACCACATCTCTCTCTCAGTTGCACTCCAAATCTAAATCTGGAGCACCTGTGAAATACCGAAAACAGAATGGTCTAAATCAAAGCAAAGGCCGAGATATCATGACTTTTAGTCCCTAATATTGGTCAAGCTCCACAACGCTGGACCCTACATTTCCCATAATGCATCCCTGCCTGATAAACGCCCATGCCTTTCAAACTCCACATCCCCAGTTTGTAACGTAGGCTTTCTGTTATAAATTTAAATCAGGGTTATGTTCTCAGACTTCACAAAGCTCCCCTAGAGCCATAGACAACATGATACAATTGTTTTCACCGGATGAGGAGCACTTCTTGAGACTAGAAAAACCGACTTTGGCATGTAAAATTGTTGATATCATACCAAATGATACCATTTGCAGGAATCTAACTATAGTTTAGGTACGTTTACTCAGAGGTACTCTGTATAATCATGCATAATGTCTCGCACTTTTCTCTTCACTTTCCATTGCCGCAAGCATTTTTGGAGCTTTATTAAGGGTAATGTAAAACATTAGCAACCACTGGACATGGCCCCCACAAATGACTAGAAACACTTGAACAACAGACTTATTAACAGACTATTACTGACGCTACACCTGCAACTACTATGACTGATTGGACCAGAGCTACTGCTGCTGTTTTTAATACTATTATTATCACTACACTTTCTACTTCTATAATTAAGACTACGACTATTGTAGCTACAACTACTTCATTTACCCTGTGAAGTAAACAAACAAAAGTTCTTTTACATTTAGGGCCCTCTTTTAAATGGAGGTGCAACGACCAGCGTAAGCAGCGCACCAACAGTTTGGTATATCCTGACCTTGAAACTGGCTTTGTCCGTCTTTGTGGTATCTTGATGTCCTGTGCAGAGCACAAGATGCACAGGTGAGAGG
The DNA here is from genome assembly GCA_003416845.1 of Oplegnathus fasciatus. Taxonomy (NCBI): domain Eukaryota; kingdom Metazoa; phylum Chordata; class Actinopteri; order Centrarchiformes; family Oplegnathidae; genus Oplegnathus; species Oplegnathus fasciatus. The sequence continues at coordinate 516,571 of NTHP01000408.1, read as the reverse complement.
ACAGGTGCAAACAGGTAGGAGGTTCATTCAAATGATGCAGCACAAAGCAAGGTGTTGGTATTTTGGTGGAAAATGTGACTTAGACTTAGCTGAGAACAGGTCTCAGAACACAACATTAATCTGATGATTACTGATGATACTGTGCTGTGCTTTGATGATCGATGCTTAGAAAGTAAATAAACTAGTTTAATTAAACACTCCCCAGCTAGTAGAGGTTTTTATCAACATTGTTAATCGGCATCAACAAATAATGTTTAAAGTGGTCAAAGCAGGATTGTCAGCAAATCAGTCTGCATTAATAAGTGAATAAATGAATAAATGAATATGGCCACAGCTGCTTTATACTGTATGAGGCTTCTCCTTCAGTTCATTCAATTCCTGCAGTCATCTGAAGGCAGCAGGACACATACTGTATGTCTGCAGCCTCTGATTTGAGAAGTTCCGCACCGGAGCACAGTGCCATTACGCACAGCCGCCCCCCGTGTTTACCCTCATTGAATCACTTGCAATGACACCAGGCTGCTACAGGCTGGTCAGACTGGTCGGCTATAACTTGATATTCTGCTCGTTTATGGGGGAGACATCAGATTATCCTGTGTATCACTGCCTCCTTTCTAATTTAAAAAAAAGAGTCAGTGGTTCATGTTTTATTCTTAAAATCCATTACGAAGCTGCGCTGTCACATTTTCAGATATGATGTAATCACTTTCACCATGAAATACAGTAGAATTATGTGTCACATTGATGCAATGACACAAACAGCTTCACCAAACTATTTTTTTATTGTTTGTTTCTATCATCATTGTACTAATGCAGATTTGTGCTCTTGTGTGTTCACGTGATGCTGCTCTACACCATCCAGAAAACAACAGGATTTTCCATTTGTTGAGCTGTTGTCCTCACGCATCACTGTGACTCATAAAACAATCACTAGGCTGATTTTTTTAATGTTTTAAACTGTGTGTTTTTCACATACATGTTATGTTTCCTGATTTTGTTTGGCACATTGCTACACTTGTGTGTCGCATCGCCCGTATGTTTGTGCACATGCATGTGCATCCTTATGTGCGCCCACTCGTAAAAACATCGCTCTATAGCACTCTTAGCAGTCCAAAACTCCACAGGGCACTTTTTAGTTCCAAGGTCCTGGTATTGTGCATCCTGGCTCACTGTCACGGCTTACTGGGACACTTGAATGGAACAGAGCTAAAGTTAAATGTTATTAGTATCACCTACAATTTAATTTTCCTACGATGATAAGTCAACATATCTGCTGCTATTCAAAACAGACAGCCTGCTTTACAAACTAGAGGTGTGGAGTTTGAAAGTGGATATTTGTGTGTTTGGAGCCTGACCCATACCAGGAACTGAAAGTCAGGATATTAGGAACAACCAATGTTTCCACCACTGCTGCTGCTGCTGCTCCAACTGCTACTACTAATACTTCATACATACAGTATACAGTACACTATGGTCACTTTTACCCGGGGTTTTGACTACATAGAGAATTACGAGGCGGCCGGGTTTGGGTTTGTCTAGCTGGCTGTTGAGCTCTGTCATGGTGTCTTTCTGAAACATGCTCAACTTTTCATAAAGTCGATGCCCTCCTCAATGTCACTTCATGAACCAACCAATCACAACCTGGATGGGGCAGGGCATAGCTGGCTTGCTGCAGCAAACGTTAGAAATGTTGAACTCATTGTTCTGCATGAATGGTTATTGATTATTGACAAATTAGTACTTAGCATGAAGACATTAGAGACTAACCACCAATGTAGAGCATTTTTCTTCACAAGGATTTACTGATGAAACAAAACCTACAAAAATGATAAATGTTGGCTGTGTATTTCTTAAACTGCTGTATCGTCCAATTGGAATTAATATTATACTAGTGGTATATAGTATATTATTATATGGACTTATATGAATATACTAACATTATATGATTAACATATGATTCTCATACTAACATTATACTATTATATTAACATAATCCTTTTTATTTAATGTTAAAATATTATACTGATATACTCATTATACTATAATATAATAATATATTGCATTTTTACAGCGCCTTTTAAAAGACCCAAGGACACTTTACATGTAAGGAAGACAATCCAGAATTCAGTGAAACAGAATTAAGTATATGCTTTGGTGAACAGGTAGGTTTTCAGGAGTTTTTTTAAAGGTGGCCAAGGATGGAGCATTGCAGATCTCGGCCAGGAGAGAGTTCCAAAGGGTGGGGGCAAACACACTGAAAGCTCTGTCCCCAAAAGTCTGCATACTGGTGTGGGGGGTTGTGAGCAGGTCCGTGTCCGCGGACTGCAGTTCCCGGGGCGGGGTATAAGGGTGGAGGAGGTCAGATAGGTACTGGGGGGCAAGGGTGTGGAGGGATTTGAAGGTGAGGAGACGGATTTTGTAGGAGATGCGGGACTTGACTGGGAGTCAGTGAAGGTGGATGAGGGTGGGGGTGATGAGCTCCCAGCACATGGTACAGGTCAGAATCCTGGCAGCTGAGTTCTGTACATACTGGAGCCTGTCCAGGACCTTACTGCACCCAGGCAGGACTCCATTGCAATAGTCCAGACGGGAGGTGATGAAGGCATGGATGAGGGTCTCTGCCACAGAGTCAGTGAGTGATGACCGGAGTATTGAGATATTTTTGAAGTGGTAGAAGGCAGATTTGGTATTGATTTGATGTGTGACTGGAATGAGAGGGAGGAGTCCAGGATGACACCCAGGTTGCAGACTTCTGGTGATGGGCAGATGGAGCAGCCATCCACGTCAAGGAGAAGATCTCCAACCTTCCTGAGCAGCGCCTTGGAAGCCACAACCATGAGCTCTGTTTTGTCGCTATTGAGTTTGAGAAGATTAGATGACATCCAGGTTTTTGTGTTGTGCAGACAGTTGACAAGGGACTGTGGGGGGAGCGGAGTGGATGGCTTAGTGCTGAGATACAGCTGGATGTCATTGGCATAGCAGTGGAAGCTAAGGCCATGGTGGCGGATGATCTGACTAAGGGGGAGCATGTAGATGGTGAAAAGGAGGGGTCCAAGCACAGAGCCTTGGGCACACCTTGGTTAACTGGGGTGGGGGCGGAACTCCTCTCTTCTTGTGGTGACAAGCTGTTTCCTGTTGGAGATATGACTGGAGCCAGGAGAGAGCTGTACCGGTGATACTAATTAGTCATCCAGGTAGATGATGGTGCATCTGTCCTCCTCCTCAGAGCAACACATTCCACTTGTTCTATTTTACATCTATTTTATTAAAGTTATTGTTATAAATATTGTTCAGTAATCTTGTTTATATAAAGTGTGGCGTGGGTGGTAGTGTATTGCCGGGGGGTTCTGGTGGGTCAGTCTGAGTCAAAAAGTCCAGGGCCATTTTTCATTCCCAGTCCGTCAGTGTTTATGTTGTATTTAATTTAATGTTGAACAGGGCACCTTTATTTTTTTTAAAATAAAATATGCTTTAATGTGATAATTGTCATTTTCTTCAATCATACAATTATTAGAACTCTTAAAGAACATCGCTTGTAAAAAGTGTTTGCTTAAGCCAGTTGAAGGCACGGTATACATGCACAAGTGTGCACATGATCAGGATGATACCACCTCTGCCTCATTTTGAGACAGGAAAAACCCTGTTACCACTGTCCTAGCAAGCAACAAAGCTTCAAACTGAGTTGTGCACCTGGTTCTGAAGGGGTGGAGCAGAAGGTCCTGCAGTGAAAGCCAGTGGCTGGGTAGAAAGAAACCTCCACCCTCCTCTTCCACCTCCATACTCCAAGCAGCTGATTCAGCTGTCTGGAAAACACATCACACAGGTTGGTTCAGTTGGCATTGTTTACAGACAAGTTATAAAGGTTACTTTAATCCCACAGTCAACAACTCACTTTACTCACAATGTGCTTTATTCAAAATGATCCTAGATCTGCCTCACATGGCTGTTTAATGGCAGAGAACAGCTGCTATTTGGCTGTTTGCAGGTTGTAGCAGGTACACTGACATACCTCCAAGGAAGTGACATTTATGCAAGCACGCACAATTACAACCCGTAACTCAACTAAGACTTGTCTAAAGCTGCTCTGAGAAATTCTCTCTCTCTCTCTCTCTCTCTCTCTCTCTCTCTCTCTCTCTCTCTCTCTCTCAGAATCAATGGCTCTTTCCCAGAAGGCACCAGCCGTTTGTTCAAAAAATAAAGTGATATATACATATTCCTTATTGTAACTTGTTAACCTCTTATTATGCAAAACCGTGACAATAACACCTAAACTTCTAGCCAGTTTCTTCCATTTTGTTTGGAAGCTTGCAGGCCTGCTGAGGTCTGACAGGTTTGTGCGCTTACTGAAAGTGTGTCTGAAGAGTTCAAACTGTTCATTCTGTAAGAGAGACTGCCTTCAGCTACTTGTCAGTTCTACAGAAGTACAGCCTGACAGACTTATCAGAAACATGCATCGAGGGCTGACATTTACATTGGACCTGTGATTGCACTTCACAAAATGATAAGAGAGACAAACATGTAATGGGCTGAAACACCTGAAAGAATTTCAGTTAGTAAATATCTCAGTTACTGGATTAGAGATGGACACTGTTACACTGCTACACAATTTTTCGATTTAGTCTAATTAGAACATTTTGTTCTAATCTTGTTAAAGCTACATTAATTATTGATTTGTCATGTCTTTACATATCTGAATAAGGCAAACAATGAATGTGGCTATATGGCTTCATCAGGATTGCTCTTCCTACATGACCACACAGGTATGTAGTTTAAATACTGTATATCATAGTTACGTGACCACTTGCCACCAGAATTACATCTAAACACCACGATAACCAAGCCCTGTTGGCTCCAGGCCAAGTCTCATGACTCTGCACAACATAAGCAGGTATAGGTAAGGGATGGATGGATAAACTATTTAAATAACAATTCAGTGTCCTAAGTATGGTCTGATAAAATACATTATAATCAATTACCAATGAAAACTTACTGTAATGCATTTTCATTATTCTTAAAGATTGTGAAAATAAAGTCAAACCCATTCCTATGTCATTTACAACAACCACTTTTTTTTAATAAATTGTGCAATTAAGTGACACAAGTGTAAACCAATACAAAACTACAAAACATGGTGTTTGAAGATGGGACAGAAGAGGTAACAGTGTTATAACTTAATCAGCTGGAATCAAAATAGCACAAAACAAAACAAAAAAAGAGAGAAAACAAATCAACAAACAAAACAAACATAAAGAAAAACAAACAAACAAAAAACAAAACAACAAAAAAAAAAAGCAAGTTCTTCTCGATGGTCTTTGAAGGAGTGAAGGTTCAGATGAGAGGGGTTAATGTGTTAATATGTGCATGTGAGTGTGTTGGTGCGTGTGTCTGTGTGGAAGTGTGGATGAACTGGGAAGTTGGAGGGGTTAAAGTTGGGGATGAGGGTGTGAGGGTTGGGAGGGTAGGAGCCGCAGGTGTAGTGGATGAAGTAGAACCACTTCAGTAACTATGACACTCAATAACCACTGATGTTACAGGAATCCACTTCCAAAGTAAAGGCAACGTGACATGTGACATGGATAGTGTGTCCTCCTTCTCCTCAGTGACCATATAAGGGTGATGGAAGGTTTATGTCATGGGTATTACAACAATGTGACCAATGTCCACATTTATTGGCTCTGGTTACTTTGGTAAACCAAGTCTTGATGGTCTTCAATGTTTTTTTCTCTCCTAAAGCAACATGTACTGTGCATGTGTGGGTGTGTTATTCACTTCAGGAATCCATCACCAGTGCAGTATGTAACAGCACAGTTCCAACGATAATATCACACAGCCAGAACAATGCATCACAGCGACTCCAGGACAACAGCAGCATCAGAAGCAGAGGTCTGACAGAGAGGCTGCACAGCAAACCTGCTTGGGTTCATTCACCTCATCACAGATCAAAGTGGTGGTAAAAACAGAAATATATGTGTACCTACAGTCTGATGCAAAATAAGGACATCAGACTCAAATGACAGCATGCGTGCACACTCCACCACACCCAACATCAGGGCTGAGTGGGGTCAGCAGTGTGGCCTGCTGCACTTGTGACCACACCCCAAAACGTTGACACATGCCACTATAATGCAATACTACGTTTGCATCACTTGATTACTCATATTAACTCCAAGCTGTTAGGACAAAAACAGCTGTGAGCTGAGTACGGTTATTATTGAAATATTAGCTACAAATATTTCTGTCTTCACAGACAACTCGCTGCATTTACACCCCAACACTGTCGCAGGAAGACTGACCGAGCCAGAGTTACTCTGCAGTCACACATTACTCCGTAGCAGTGCCTCAGACAAAGCAGCTGGAGAGAACTATGGGATATGGAGGAAATCTGCATGAGATTCATCACAGTAGCAATGTATGAAGAGTTACCTCCTCCCGAAAACTTTAGTGTCTGACTATTGTGTTCAAACATCACTCTAGGATATGTCATCAGACTGTAAAAGGGGTCTGCCTCCAGGAAGATACACAAGAGACTTCATCAGACCATCAGACAGTTTGCCTCAGTTTGTCACCAACCTGTGCAGTGAGCTCATCCTTCAGTCCTGCTGCCTCTTTATGTCAGGGAGTGTCCTGTAAAAACAGTTAGGATACAAGGTGAGACAATTTGTGCAAAAAGGAATTTGAGATGATGCACATATCTGCCGGTCTCACACTACTGGTTGACAGTTGGTGGCAGTAACATGCCAAGAAATGTAGCAATGCATCAGCAAAGGCAGGGCAGATGAAGAGGAGCTGATGTTAGACTTCAAGGATACACACCTGTCACATGTTTTGGTAAGAATTTAAAAGAACTTTAGCAGAACTTTGTTTACGAGAAAATTCCATAGGGTGCCTTTAATAATTTAAATGAAAAATACTTGGCATCCATTGCATAATGTCTCAGAACCACGGTCTAAAGGAACATTCTCTTCTCTTATCGAAACTATTTTTGTATTTTGTGAGCTACTGGACAGATCTTTAGGGAAGTTGATGTGGGGTTCTTCCCCCAGGAAGAGCGCTGGGCTGTGAGGAAACTTTCCTGTATATAATCACTAGAAAAAAAAATCTGCACATCACAAACATCCAAAAATTACTCTTTGTATTGTAAGAATTTGATCCATTCAGTCCAATAATGAAGAAGAGCCGTATCAGTAGATTGTTTTATGCCACTGATGTGTTTGGGGACCCAAGAGGAAGCCAGACAGCTCGCCACAGAAGGACTCGACTGCACATGGAAGCCGAAAAACTCCTTTAGTGTAGCGGAGGCGGTCACACCTCCTCCACTCCAGTGCTCAACACCGGAACCCCGGGCTGTGTGCTACTGTGTGTATAAGTACATATGTTTATACATATATCTGTATATATTGTTTTATTTTATTTTATTCTATTGAAATTCTAATATTTGTATATGCTCTAAGTGTACTTCCTAGAGAAAACAGGGGACTGGAGCACACTGAAAGATTTACAGCCTTTAACTGTACAAGCAGACTAACCTTAGAATAGAATAGAATAAACTTTATTGTCCCAGAGAGGAAATTTCTCTTGGGCACAGAGCTACAGTCTGCTGCTTCACATAAAAAAACATCACAAAAACCTAATGGAGACATTTGACACTACTGTGTCTTCATCAGAGTCAAAATGGACAAAGACATGAGGCAAACAATATATAGGCAACCTGGAACAGGTGTGCAGTTGTGATTGGATAATAGGTTGAACAGGATTTCAAATCTATTGGATAATGACTCCAATGTCCAAAGGCCACCCCTGATGTATCAGAACCACATCAGAAACAGAGTACAAGTTCATTTAAGCCAAAGGGCTCCACTGTGTTGAGAGTGTGGATGCCTCTCTGCAGAGCAGTGAGTTGATCATGTCTCCACCTCTGGGACAGGATGAATTTTTTTTCAATTCCCCAGAACTTTGACAGGTGACTGGAACTGTAATGGTGCTGCAGGGCCATGAGTAGCCTGTGCATAATGACAGCAATAGCATTATCCATGTTTTGTGTGCAAATTGCTTTGTTTGTTCAGATATGCAAATCTTCAAAGCTCTTTGTCCAACATAAACCAGACCACATGGACGTTTCAGCATGTAACCACATGTGTGCTGCTGAAGTTTATGAAGGATTTTATGGAGCATTTTTTACCAGTAGTACTTGGTGTCTGATGAGTCAGAACATTGTGGCCACATTGGAAACAAACCTGTGTCCTGCTGTTGGTTTTTGGGGACAGCAAACTTTTGGAAGTTGCTGAGAAGCAGCTGATTGAGCTGCATCTTGCTGCAGAAGCCTGTTTGTATTGAGCCATAACTTTTCATTGTGCAGATCTCCACCTCTCATAGGCTCAAGATACTCTCATATTGTGGTGCATTGAACTTTACAGTTTGTTAGTGTCAGTCGCAGGTTTTAAACCAGTGTGACAATCATTATTTGTAGCAACATACTGATGCTTATCTTCCGTTTTCACAAACTATTTAGTTTTTTAACATAAAGCAGATTCTTTGAAAAACACAGTGCATTTTCGATTCTAGTAGGAAGTGGGAAGGGGTGAAGCCCACTGTAGACTGTAAAGGCTGGGCAAAGCTCTGCCCTCTGCTCACGGTTACAGGGTTAAGTTACAGCTACATAGGGTAACGTTAGAGTAAGCTGAAGACAGGACGCTATATTACTGCAGTCAGCCGTGTCACTGTCCTACACAGTCTGAACTAACGAGCTAACAGTTACTGTTCATTACAACTGAAACTCAAACGTCATGTCATGGAAAATAAAAGCACAGTTAAGCTAACGTGACATACCAAAGTCTTCTCGGCCTGCGTCCTCGTCTCCCGTCGGTCGCTGAGTCCGAACACGGAGGTTAACTTATTGACTTTGATTCATTCTGTGCTGTCCCCGTTTGTTTCTCTGTCTGTTGACTTAATCTGCAGCAGACACCTTGTGTCATTATGTCTCGCGCTGTGATCCGTTTGAGAGGCGCGAAGCGAACGTCCGGTAGGACGATTTCAAAATAAAAGAGTAATTTCTGTAAATTTAGAGCTGTTAGAGGCTGACTGAAAACTAAACTTTTAGCTCAAAAAACAAATATAACGTATACAAGCATTGTATACGTTATGTACAATGATTTGTCTGGTAGTAACATTGATGTTTTAATAAAGGTCAGCCTACTGTACAGTGTGAACCTTCACTGTCACAGCTGTGGCCTGCAAGACTTCTGAAAACAGTGTGTAGTCAGTGTAAGAGCTACAGGCCTGTAGGTCAACAATAATTGAATATTATTGTTGTCTAACCTCATAATAACATGCAGGCGTGTATACACACTATAACACAGAGACACATACAAACACTGAGCACTATTACTGCCAGGTGGATACGTTTCATTGAATTTTGGGTGTGTGGTTTGCAAATGGCGCTCAAAGTTACTTCACATGAAACTAAAGTTGGTTTGGCTGCACATTAAACACAAAGGTTTGGATCTGTGGAGAACAAAAAAAAATTTGTCTTTCATTTTTTCTTGAAATTTCCTGTGCTCATCTTGGACGGCTCATATCTTTCTTTTTTACTCTGACCCCCTGCTGTCTGCCTACACCAGCCCACTATTTATTTACCTGACCAACAGCACTTTCAGCAGTGTGCTGCTCCAGAGGGCTGCCAAAACTGGCAACCCAGGTCTGAGAGGGTTTTGACAGTCCCATGTTTGTTGCCTATACTACTGAATTTTTTCTGAAATGTTATTTTGCTACATTATGTGTAAGTGATCGTTTGTTTTAAATGGTGTTAAAACTTTAACTAGGCTGTCTAACACCCTTTCACAACAATCAGTAGTGCAAAAAAGGAAGAATCTGGTGCGGTCATAACAACCAGGAGCTGAACACGCTCAAAACTGTGGAGATGACAGTGGATTTCAGGAGGAGCCCCCCAACACTGCCCCCATCACCATACTGAACAACACTGAGTCTGCTGTGGAAGTCTTCAGGTTTCTGGGATCCACAATCTCCCAGGACGTAGAACACAAATCTGTTCATGCTGTGTCATACTGTGTCATACTGTATATACTGTGTATACTGTCATATCCACCTACCTCATGTATATAAAGCTACCTGTTACAGTAATCATATTTATTTCAGCATCCTTTACACTCTGTACCATTGTCTTACTGTTTACAAATGTTATTGTTGTTATATTGTTTATATATATATGTGTGTACATATTAGTTTAATGTTTATGTTTACCTTGTCGAGCTTGTTGTCCTTGTTTTAAACTGTATGTAAGTCTATTTCTGTGTATGTACATTGAGAGCAACAAAAAACCACAGTCAGATTCCTTGTATGTGTTCACATACCTGGCCATTAGAGCTGATTCTGATTCTGAATCGGTCGCTCAGTATTGTAATTTAATTTTCTCTTCACTGCCAAATCGGAAGCTGCGAATCAGAAGCTGACTCCAGCGTTGTAATAACAATTTTAATTCTAAATGTAGTGCTGGTTGCTCACCCCTTTGAAGATGGACAGTGACTAAAATGTTTTCCTAAATCAAGGTATTATTGTGACTTGTGAACATTCCTTACATAATCTACCTTGTTGATACAGAACTGTGGCATGGGTCCATACACAACATAATTGTGAAGTAGTAATACCTCTTTGCACTTGTCTGTTTCAAAGGGGTGCGCAATTAGAAATGTAACCAAAGTATTTCCTATTGAAAGCAATTGTTAAATATATACAGTAAAAGCGATACAAGTTTATAAACCTGATGTTGAAACAGGAAAGTTGCAGGTATTGTTCTTGCTGCCTTTTGCATTTTGCAATTATAGTGGCCATACGGCTGCCTTTGGATTAAGATGGCCACCATGCAGTATGCAATATAATGAAGAAAAGAAATGTTAAATGAAAACTCACATCATCTCTGCATACCACAACAGAAATACGGAAGCGACCTGCTAAAAGCTATATTTCAGTGATTGGCCTTTTTAGTCAACAAAGATGAATAGAAGTCACACAGTAATTCAGTTTGTTTTTGTTTTTATCTGGGATGTGTCATTTATCTGCAGAATGACTGAAATGTGAAGAAAACTGTTGTGACGATTCAGTCAGCAAATCCCAAACAAAATTCTGTGAGTATTAGCAGACCTAAAGGCTCCTTAAAAAAGGACTTCACCCGCCGCACAAATACTTTTCAATCCCTGACTCAAAACTCATATGATGACACCTCCCTGTATTTGTCATTTGACTGTAGACACGGACAGAATTTCTTCCAGCTGTGCATGGCTGACTGCATACCGGGGTGGGTCCCGAGCTCAAGTCCAAGTTAAAAGAGCCTCAGACCTAGGACTTGCTGAAACAACAAAAGAAAAGTTGAAACCTTTTCTCATATTCAGTTCTGACCCGCCCCATTGACAGAAACTCTCATTTTGTTTAACAGTCCTCACAACATTACTGCAAGTGTGGCTTCCATTCAAACCAGTTACTACAGGATAATAATAAGATTGGCTAAACTTCACAAAGCACCACTGTTTACATTGTTGGGCATACTGACAGCTGTTTGTGTGATGGCTCAGAGAGATGGTGAACCCAGAAACACCACACACAGACAGTCAGGTGAAGATGAAAGTCAAAACCACGTCCTCGGTCAGAACCAGCAATCTCATCCAGGTAGGGGTCAGGCAGAGAATCATCAGTCAGCAGTCAGGGGAACAGACACAATCAGGCAGCAAATAAAGGCATCCGCCCAGCTTTCCACCCTTCACACACACTTCAGCTTCTTGATCGATTAACTGATTGATTGATTGATCATTAATTATTTGGATTTCACTATCATACCCACTAACTCGGGAGAGTGTGATGTCATTAAATAGGTATATGGGGCATGTTCTCACTTTTCAAGGAAAAGGAGATTAATTTTGAAGTAGGCCTATTTGGCTTATGCCACGACACAACTACTAATATTTTCTGAATAAAAGCGGCACCTCAATAAATAGTGAATCCTGGAATCAGGCAATCAGAAGCAGCTGATTCAAGACACGCGTCTCCTGAGGCTCTACAATGTCTTGATGAATATTAGGTAGCCTGTTTAGGACAACATGAACATTATGCTATGAGGTGAATGAATCCAAACAAACCACACAGACTCATATTCCCACTGCTTCCATCGTGTTAAAGCACCGCTCTGCTGTGTGTTGTGCAGTGGCACTGAAAAGTGAGAACATGCCCCATTTGCCTGTTTAATGACATCACACTCTGGAGTTAGTGAGTGTGATAGTCAAGTCCAAATCAATCAACCAATCAATCAATCAACCAATCAAGCTTTGCATGCCTGTGAAATTCAGTGCGTTTTACAAGTGAATACAAATGTACCTGACAAAAGAAGAAAACAATAGATTTGATAAAAAGAAATCATTAAATAGTGAAGACCAATGAACAAAAAAATACAAGGATGTAAGAAAAAAGCCAAACATGGCCAAAGTTTAAATAAATATTTTTTCAGCTGAAAATAGTCATAAATTACTTTTATTTATTTATTATAAGCTTGTTGTGAGTTCTTGTAATTCTTCTTCTTTGCCTCTTGCCAGTTTTTAAACAGCACATTTCTGTAGCATTACCGCCATCTGCCGGATGTGGTGAATCTCAAGCCAACATGCTGTTACTCGATCTTTTTCAGCCGAGGAGGGAAAGACTAAATGTGCCGTTGTTCTTCGCAAAAGCTAAGCACTGAACATTAAACGGGGAGCACGCACGTGGAGGTCAAACAAACATATTTGGACCCTTCATGTCAGCACTGTACATTTGGAGAGATAGCCTAACTGTCTTATTGTGAAAAGTGCGACCGGAAGCGCCGTTCTGTCCTGTCGGCGGGTCGCGGGCAACTTGACAGTGGTACTGGCAGCGACTGGCAGCCTCCTCTCTCTCTGACAGCCTCACTGAGCAGCGTCCTCTCCTCAGCATGGCATCTGAAGAACTAGCCAGGAAGCTGCAGTCGCGGCTGGCCGCTACGCAGGAGGCTGAGCCGAGGCCGGGGCCCGGACAGAGCCCGGTCCGACCCAAAGCGCAGGAGCCGGAGGCAGCCTGCGGCGACTCGTCCTCCGAGCTGTCCGCCAAACTGACCCGCAGGCTGGACATCAACGAGGGCAACGCTGCTCCTCGACCGACCCGCGTCTTCAACCCCTACACGGAGTTCAAGGAGTTCTCCCGCAAGCAGATCAAGGACATGGAGACGATGTTCAAACGGTGAGGCTGAAGCGCCGCTTTCTTTCTTTGTAAGCGTCGTGCGTGTTGACGTGTAGTCGTGGGGATTGGGACTGAATGAGCAATGTAGGGCAGGAAGCTCATGATGGGATTAAGCTGCTGCTGCTGCTGCTGCTGCTGGCGGTCTCTGACGGACTCAGACTGACTCACTCACTGCAGGCCCTCTTCACTGTTAGCTGCTGTTTGTACACTTTGTCCAGCTCGTGTCGTGTCGTGTCGTGTCGTGTCGTGATCAGAGGAGAGCCGCGCGAGCTGCTCTGGCTCTGCTGTAGGATCAGACCCTGACATGCCACCGTCTCCAATGAACCTGACGGGTATAGGTCGATAGTCTGTGGAGTCCCAGATATGTCAGGAAAAGGCTAATGTAGTGAGTCATAACTGCATTTGAGAACACAGAGAAATTGAATTCAGCTGTTTATGATCTACACTTGTTTTAGTTCCTTACTTCTACAATATTTAAGCCTTTTAGGGCCGCATGTGATGATTATTTTAATAATCAGTTAACCTGAAGATTAATCCATTGATTATTTGGTCTATAGAATGTCAGAAAATGTCCATAATAATTTCCTAAAGCCCTGGATGACAGGATGGATGACAGGTTGGATGACAGGTTTGGGTTTTGGACTGTTGGTTGGACGAAACATAACATCTGAACCTATTTCCCTGTCATAGAAAACAAAGCAGCAGTCCTTCCAACTGATATGCTGTTGAAAAATGAGTAAACGAGTAATCGGTTATCAAAATAGTAGCAGCTTGATTTTTCTCTTGATTTGTTGATTAGTCGTTTGAGTATTTCTTGTTTCCCTGGTTGCTCGTTTCAGGCTTTGGTGTGGGAAAGAATGGGACCAGCAGAGGACAAGGACTGAAGTCATTTCGTACCAGGGTCAAATCTGGTATCTGAAGACGTTCAAAGCGTGTGAATACGTTGAACTTGAGGCGTTGTCATGACAACGTGACTGATGGTTCTTGAATGTAAAGACTGACGCTAATATGTAGTCATGTGACCTCCTAAATGGCTCTTACATCTCTTCAGGATTCTGGCTGCGTAACACAAGTAACTCTGGCAGAGACGCGTTCGCGTCAGGTTGTGCTGCCCTGGGTCACTTCACGTCTACTTGCGTCCATCGACTGTTTGAGCACGCAGTTAGGCTGCCAGGGGCCCGCTGGAGGGAGCTTTTTAGTGTCTTTCAGCTCATAGTTTTGGCTTCACAGCCCACTGCTTTACTGTTAAAACCACTGTACACTTGCTGCTCAGCAGCAGACAGACACAGTTAGAGACTAGCTGGTGGACACAGTGGAGCATTTAGCAGCTAAAGAGACACTTAGGAGCTGGTAGACTCAAGCCAACCAGCCAAAAGGAGAGTGAATATTAGACTTAGATTTGCAGGGTGGCAAGAAATGATTTTAACAGTCAGTCATTCATCAAGCAAAATGCTAAAGATTTGCTTGTTCAACTCGTACAGAGTGCCTGTTTAATATGATTGTAAAGGAAATATGTGGGTTTGGTTGCTTGGACACAGCAGGGAAGATGAACACATGAGCTCAGCTCTAAAAGGTTTAATGGATCAAATGATTTGAGTGGAAGGGAGAATACCACTATTTGAAATTGATTTAGATTATTTAACTCATATTATTTCTGTGTTTACAGTTTGCTGACTTGGTTGTTGGTGACATTAGCTGACTGTGGGACTTCATAGTTTGCAGTTATCGCATGTTGGAACAGAGTATAAGGGCAACTATTGTCTTTGGCAGTGTCCTCAGGGGCAGACCCTGCTCCATGTGACTGTAGTATCTTTGTGTGCATGCTGCTGGAATCTCAGATCAAGGCTCTTTTGTTTTTGACAGGAAGAATTGACGAGGCTTGATTGAACTATTGACAGTTCATCATGAGTCCAAATTGATCCCTGAAGTTCTTTGATGCTTGTTCAAAATAAATCTGGAGCTGACAGTCAAACCAGAAAAACTGCACACGTATTCAAGCTTTGCTTGACCAATGAAACTATATGACCTTGGCTAACCTGGCTAAGCCGACTAGCATGCTACAGCTGATAGATAATAACCAGTGCACTGCCAAAACTTTCTGGGTAAAACTCGCGCTCTAGAATTTCTGTTCCAAAGAGGTCACAAACAAATACCTGGACACGAGCGTTAATCACTGCTCTGGTGGACGGTGTCTGTTAAACCATGCACAGGTGCGGAGGACTTTCCGTACATTTCACAGTAAGGAAATGTGATGGTCACAGTTTCTGAGATTCTGACATCTTACTCCTCTTAGGCTGTCTTTTGGGCTGAAGTTAAAGGTGTAGTCTACCATTCTAACCCAAAACAGTTTTTGTCAAATTCAGTGAATATCTCCTCACGGTCTGCTAGCTTTCCGTTCTGCGTGTGCGCTGAAAAAAACAGTCCGGTGTTCAACAGGAAATAAACAGAGCGACTCGGTTAGAGCCACCTGCCCAGGTCATCAAATACCGGCGCTTTAGCCGTGTTTCTACTAAACACCTCAGTATAATATATCACAACTCGTGCACAGGACAAACTAATGCTGTGAGTTACTTGCGCGAATGTGAAGGAGCACTGAAGAGAAGGGTGTATTTGTTTGGCTGTTGAGTTCAAATATCAGCAAGCTTTCTTCAGAATCATAGACTGCATCTTTAAGGATTCTAGAAATACTGTCGAAAATGTAGATGCAGATTCTATCTGATGAGTAACCCACGTGATGTACACTTTACACTTTTTGTAGATTGTTAGTCTTGTCAGATTATCTTGTTTAAGTTATGTCCATGATATTAATGTTTCTGTTCACTGACTGATATCTGTACACGTGCATTTTTAATTTAATTCACATAGTAGAAAAAAAAAGCTGTGATTGGCTGGTCTGAGAATTCCTCAAATAGAGCTCATTCAGATTCTGCACTTGAGATCTCGGGTCCTCGGGCTTCTTGCCCTTTGACCTTTGCCCCATCAGGTTTGGCTTGGTGGTTAGTCAGATGATGGTGACTGCCCTTTCCTGAGACCTGTCCTCATTGTTTGTTTCCCCTGATGAAGAATCTGAATAGGCTGGGATTGTAGCAGGCTGCCATGAATAAGAGTAGACAGTGTTGTTCCCAAGTCCACCTACAGCATTTCAACACGACCTGGTTTCTAACCTCCAAACTTGTTCATCATGTAGGAGGTTCAGTTACCCCTGTCTCAAATCTCTTTAGTCTCACTTCTTTTGCTGCACTGATCCCATTCACACAGTCCACATTCCCACGGGGCATCCACCGCCCGGTGACCCAGTTTTCCTCCTCTGAGAGCTTTTGGCTTAAAGGCACATTTCAGTTTTCAACATTTAACAAGCTGTAATAGATTAAGAATTTTGAATTATTAAGAGCAAGTTTTGGGTATTTCTGGATTGTATCCTGACTGAAGTACCAAAGTGAATTTTTTGTTGATATGTCATGAAACAACTGGAGTCAAATTCCTCCTATGTGTACACATAAAATAATAAAGCTGATTCTGACTGAGAAATAGGAGCATTTTTTACCCCATATTTTGAATCGACGATGTGCTGCCTTGGCGTTGTACATCTTTTGTACTGCATCAGAGAGCTCTTCTGGCTGAGCTGAACTGAATGGGCCATAATGGGGGTGATGGAGAAGAATACTAGCAGAGAAAGTGAGTTCCCTTGTGCCAAAAGCTCAGGCATCTATAATTAACAAAGAAGCTGCAAAACAATGAGGCTCAGTCCAGACAAGTCCAGGCAACGTGGCGTCAGTTCCCTCTCACATGAGGTACTAAACTTCTTGATTGATACAAGTTGTGGATTTAAACAGCAAATTTTCAGGTCCTGTTCCAAAGTTTCTTACCCTTAACGTTCCATGTGGTATCATTGTTGTGCTAGTTTTATCCTGTAAATAAATGTTACATAAAGTCCTACAACTTGTAGCTGTCAGCAAGCAAACTTTGTTTTGTTTCTTTGTCCCTCAGCACCTGAATAAATGTATTGTGGGTTTAAATCTGAAAGTCTGGTCATGTCACACCTAGATTAGATCTCCAACAGAGAAGTGTTTATTATCCACTAGTAAAGATGCCGTAGGTTTACCATTGTAGCTTTCTGTTTACCCTGGCTAATTTCGCATACATGTCATGTGGGAGTTACAGTGCTTACCAGTTTCCAAATACTGTTGACCTCAACATCCAAGTCGTAGTTCCAATCGGATATAGTACTATATTGTCAATGCACAGTATTTTTAGCCCTCCCACTCCTTTTCTGTATTTTATTTTGTCATGTGCTTGTGGTTGCTGCTTTTTCTTATGGATAGATAGATTATTGTAGGCAGAGCTGCAACAATTAGTCGATTAATCAATTAGCTGTCCACTATTAAATTAATCGCCAACTATTTTGATAATCGATTTGATTTGAGTAATTATTTAAGAAAAAGTGTCCAAATTCTCTGATTTCGGCTTCTCAGATGTGAATATTTTCTGCTTTCTTTAGTCCTCTATGACAGTAAACTGAATATCTTTGGGTCAAAACAAGACATTTGAGGACGTCACCTTGGGCTTTGGGGAACAGTGATCAACATTTTTCAGCATTTTCTGACATTTTATGGACCAAACAACTAAGCGATTAATCGAGAAAATGATAGACAGAATAATTGATAATGAAAATAATCGTTAGTTGGAGCCCTAATTTGATGTGATTATTGCAGATTTTGTAGCCATTTTTGCTTCAATAAAAAGGAAAATCCTTGAAGTCCGATTTTTGTCCTCGTCTCTCATTAGACTCCAGTGCTCAAAGTGGGATGGTACTCACTGGTATGCAGTACCGGCACTTCTAAATTTTACTCTTTGGAGTACCGTGACTTTTTCTTGTGCACCAGTACTACTCAGAAGCTGCCGGTACTCTTTTCTGCCCTCTCCATATCAGATTCTCCGGGCGATTCATAATGGCCCTAAATAAACTGCGTTACCCAGGGGGCACTACGTGACGCTCACCTGTTCCCAGTCTTGCTTGCCTGCTTTTCTCTTTCAGCGGCTAGTATAAGTAGCCAGCATGGTGATGCAGAGGTGTGTCGTTTCGTTTGTGTGACACACTAAAAGTAGAGAGAAGAGAAAGTATCAAGGGATTTTGCCAGGAATTGGCGCAGTTGACACACTGGCGCAATTAATTCTGTTGATATCTGAGCAGGGAAGGGTACCGCTCCATTCTACTGGGAGGGAAACACTACTTGAAGGGGAGCAGACTTCAAGACCGGGACGGCGAAGAAAGGAAATGTGTGGAAACATGACTGAGATGAAAAGACCCACAGCAGTTATGTGTTAAAATATAGTAAGGAGTAAGTTAGTGACTTCCCCAACACGTGAATACAATCCACATCATCGTCATACCGCGGAACGAGTGACCGTAATTCACCGAAGGCCTGATGAATTAATGAATGTGCATTTAAAAGTTATGGAGTTTCACTTAAAAGTAAATCACTCTTTTATGCAAGAATGATCTAAATATACACAAACACAGTAAACATGTTGGTGTGTACTTGACTGAGGTGACTGCACATGTATCGACCCTGGCAGTACACACAAACTGACTGTTGCAGCATCGTCTCTGCATTCTTTGTATGTATTCCATTGGTTTGAATGTGATGATTAGCGCTGTAATTAAAAATAACCTGAGAAATCAACTGTTGTTTTCAGTGTGCCCAGACCCTGTTGACAAGTACCTCGAGGAGACATCAGTGCGCTACATTTCACCAAGAGGAGCAGTGCAGAGCAAGGACACTGCGCCTCACAGAAGAACAGGTGGGTGTTTGTGGGTGTTCACGTTCTTCTTTTCTTTTTTATATTTCTCCAATCAGCAAGACGAGAGTAAGATTAGTAATATATGCAGCCAATGGAACGCCCTCATAAGTAACTGTGCGCTGTGATACAGCAGCTTGATTAACGTCAAAACTAATGTCACTCTCTAGGTCCTCAGCCAGTCATTTGCTGTTCCTCGTCAGGACCCCATGTTGGCCCTCCCCGAACAAAGCCAGCTCCTCCTGTACCAAACCGCAAACGGAGGAGAAGTCATTCCTCAGCTGACTGCAGAGAGAAGCAAACATGTGGTAAAAAGAAACACAAACACAGAGAGGGATCATCGTTTTTTTGTCTGGTGTCAGAGAGTATAATGACAAAAAAATGACCCCAGTCCAGTGACACTGGTTTATGTTATGTGTTCCTGGATTGAGAACAACCCACAAATACATTTGCATGCACTTCAGTAACCAGGACACTCTTCATTGCGTGTGTTTACATACTTAAAGTAACCGGGTTACAGTCGGCTTTTTCCAGTAAGCTGATTTTTTTTTTTAAATGTCCGACTGAAACAGAAACACAAAGTAGCCGCTAGACGTCTGAATAAGTAGTTGGAATAACTAATCAGATTTGTTAGTTGCTGCATGTATACAGGGATTTACGGTAACCAGGTTGCTACAATGCATGTAAATTACCTGAGTGACCTGGTTTCTCTGAGTGACCTGGTTACTTAAGTGCACGTAAATGCACTGATTGACTGATCCTGACCCCGCCCACCGAAGTTACTGTTACTACCCAGAATTCCAACTAAAACTAAAAATCCAACACACACATTAAAAATCAGTGGGTCTCATGCAAGAGCATTTCTTATCCTAAATCTTTTTTCTGTCAGGCTTGTTTGTACAAGTGTTCCATGTCGGATTCACCAAACTGTCTTAACTGGACATTTGTCATAAATCGCTTGTTTCAGCCGGATGAGTGCCGCCTGTTCATGAGGAAATGCGTTGGTGAGATTTAATCGTTTACATAATCGACGTCCCTAAAATTGCCATATAAGGTTGGTTACCTGTTCCGCTTCGTTTATGGGCAGGTTTAATTCTCAAAAATGTTACCAAAGAGTAAAAAAGAAGATTATCACACTGTGGAGCTTCAGGTTCTGCTTTCGAAAATCAGTAGACAAAAACATATTTTGCATTGTCAGTAGTGGTATTAGAGAACCTGAAACAATTATAAAATATTAAGAATACTGCAGCTGTCGACGGCATGTGATCTCAGGACAGAACTGTACTGTGACAGAAATGAAGAGGAAATGGTGACATGAAGTTCAATACTAAAAAACATCTTTCGAAAGCAAAGTGGCCTGTGACCATTACAGGAGGCGGTCAAGGGGACGTGACAGTCAGCGGGATACTAGACGAGAGAATATTATAGCCTACAATTGGTGATGTTACACAGAGCATGATACTGGATAGCAACTTGCATAAAGACCCTGAGGCAGCTGTCGGAGTAAGAACATTTTCCTAGCAGCTACTGATCTGTAGAAGTTGTTGCGCCGAAATATACAAATATAAAATCTGAAAAACCTCTATATAAAGTGGCTTGCCGTATTGATGATGATTTTGTGAACATAATTTACAGTTTTGATTGTCTTTTATTTCAATTAATTTCGGTATCATATTTAAACTCCAAATTCATTCAGATAAAAGGCATTATGATTTCAGGTCAATTGAGCAGACATGCAAACTATCTGTATGTGACAGGTACAACAGGTCTGGACCACTTGTGAATTTCATTCATACTTAAAGAAAATTCTAGTACGAGTACGAGAAAAGTGGTGAGTGCCACTTACGAACAAATCTATTCGTACAGTGGTTCTTGCGCGAGGTTCATTGTGTATTCCTGCCCCTGTCTCAGCAGTTGGATACAGTATCATATTTGGTTGTGTTTTGCTGGATAACTACTATGTAACACTCATCAGTCAATAATAGAAAATTGAAATTTTGTTCAATTTTCTAAAATGTTGTTTTATATTAAATCAGCTGGGGGTCGTCTCGTCTCGTGTACTCTCTTTGCTCCACTCCGTAAACCTCCTACGACAATTGGGGCTTTTCTATTAATTAAATGATACTGCCGTTTAAAAGTAATTACATTTAATGTTTTTTAAAAAAAGTCTACATTTACAGCGCCTTTTTCCATTGTTGTCGTTCCACAACGGAGCTTTACTCGCCGCAATCGCCTACCAAACAGTGTATAAGAAGGACAGCGTTTGTCCCGGTGTTTGTCCCACATGTTTTCGCCTTTTCAGTGACATCTGAAAAGTTCTGGTTTGTAAAACACAGTGGAAACCCAAGCAGAGCCTAGAACCCAGACCTTAAGGGTTCTTATAAGTTCAGGTTAGATGAATCTCCAGCTTACAGATCGGTAAGTTCCTGTAGTGGAAAAGACCTCCTACCTCATTTTGTTTTTTATTTTTCATTTTTTCTTTAGATCAACAATCTTACTGTACAAGTTTTCTCTTACACTCTCTTTTCATTATTCAGTCGACTACTTAAATCACAATTTGAGGAGAGGCTGTCCGAAAGTGTATGCTGCTATGTTCATTTGTACGACTCATAGCATCTCACTCATCCCTATAAATACCCCGACCTTGAGTCTTCAGACTTGTAAACACACCAGGCAACAGTTTATGGTCATGCTCAGCTGTGATTGGAGTGTTACCATTACAAGCGTAAAATGTTGGTGTTATTTGTTTGCTAATTTGCTCCAGCCCTACTCTGGCATTCACTCTCAGTTGCTCTTTCTGACTCTTACCTTGTGCTCTCCTCCTTTAGATATCCGCCTCCGGGTTCGTGCTGAGTACTGCCAGCATGAGTCTGCACTTCAGGGCAACGTCTTCTCCAACAAGCAAGAGGCAGTGGAGCGACAGTTTGAGCGCTTCAACCAGGCCAACACTATCCTCAAATCCCGAGACTTGGGCTCCATCATCTGTGACATCAAGTTCTCTGAGTTAACCTACTTGGATGCCTTCTGGAGGGACTACATCAATGGATCATTGCTTGAGGCCCTTAAAGGGGTCTTTATCACAGATTCCTTAAAACAGGCTGTGGGCCACGAAGCTATAAAACTGTTGGTCAACGTTGACGAGGAGGACTACCAGGCCGGTCGACGCAAACTGCTCCGTAATTTGGTCACAAGTGGAGGGAGCCCACCAGGAGCTAGCAAAGACTCTGTATCTTAGAGACACTCTCCAGGTGGAAGACTACGGGAGGCTGCTGTGCCTCCCCCACAGGGAATAGAGTGAGATGTGGTTGTGTCGTTTGAGGTGCCTGAAGTGTGTGCCTGAAAGGAACTAAAGAACTTCTAGCCACCGCATTGATTCCTTGAGAGCTAAGGTCATAGGAAATCTACTTGGCACCCCTAAGCGTAGCATGTGAGGTGATTGGGAACTATGTTAGCAAAAAGAAGTAGGCGATGCATACAGGTTGACATTGTTTTGAATGTTAAGCTGCTCATTTTCTTCAAGGAGGAGAATGCTGATTCGTGTGTGCATTGAATTTAACTAATTTCTTGTTTCTGGTATGTTAGCGCATTGAAACACATTTGTTAACACTAATGATACTCTTCACTCCTGTTCAAAGTCATTTTCAATACAGGAAACATGCTTAACGCTGAAAAGTTACTCCCAGTGGGAGTTGTACCTTATTGTCAAACTGGTTTGTCTTTTTCCAGGTTTTTCAGGTACATTACAGATTGATTGGATTAACCCAATGAGACAGTGTTCTGTATGTTATAGAGAGGCGCAGACCGTAGTTGACTTACAATTTGTTTTTCTATTTCTTTCAGTTTATTATCCTGCTTTCCCAAAACTTTGCAGAGTTTCCTTGTCTGGAAAGATGAACCCTTCCAGAGCCTTTTTTAATTGGCTCATATTTGGTCACTGTCGACATCATTGTGTCTTGGTTTTGTTTTAACCAATTCTTTGTTTTACAACATGGCTCATTACCAGCACCTGTGATTCTGGCCTAATTTGAAATTTCAATTGTCACTGCCAATATTTGAAACTTGTGGATAGTTCTAATGTGTTGTCGTATCCAGTTCACTGGTGTTTTAGTTTTGTCTGAATTTGCAAATCAGTGCGAGTTTCATTGTCAGCCCGTACCTCTGGTCTTCTGGTCACTCACCCTCTCACTCTCTGTGTTCACTCATATATATAGTATATATATATACGTATATAGATATATCATATAACATTGAACTTTCTTTAAGATGACACTCTGTAACAAATCAACAGCAGGTAAAAATCACAGCCAGTATGTGTGGAGTCATCTCAGTTGTGCAGGTAGTAAGATGCCAGAACAAATTAAAATAATTCACAGTGCTTGTGCTGGTTTTTGTGAAGTTAAAGATATTTCACCCAGAACTCGCACGTTAAATCCTCAGCAGCCTTCTCTGTGGATATGTCATGCCTCCTGGTGGTTGAGGATGTAGCTGAGTCTGCATGCTCAGAAGGCAGTATGAGCAGGTGTTGCAATCACTTCCTCTTCCAGTCGCTTGGCGGCTAGTTGGACGTGTTGGACAAAAGACTAAGTATGTCCCTTGAAAGGACAGACGTCCTCAGTTACCTCCTTCTCTGTCAGGAGGTGTAGCATCTCCACGAGCATTCACAAACCGAACTGGGCATTCTTTTATTAAAGTTTTGAAACTGAAAAAAATAGCACTGTGTGGACCAACATAATAGTAAGGTATATACCATGTTGATCCTCTACAGTTTTGTGCGCAGATCTTAAACAATGATATGCTTCTAGTGGCAGAATACCACTTTTACAGTGTAGCCTGGAATGCTAATAAACCAAAATGTGAATTTATATTAATTTCTTTTTGGTAACCGTGGAATGAGGTGGATTAACAGGAGACATTAGGTTTGGTTTGTGCCTGTGACAAGCACGTGTTGACAGTATTACTGATTATAGCTTTAATTTTATGCAGTCAAAAAATACACTCAGTGGCCACTTTATTAGGCACACCTTTCTAGTTCTGGGAAGGCCCCCTGAACACCCCAAAATCTTCATTCAACAAGGTGTTGGATTAGAGATTCTGCTTCATGTTGACATGACAGCGTCACGCAGTTGCTGCAGATTTTGAGGCTGCACATTCATTGAACTGGATTATTGTTATCCAGGCTGAAATAATGTTAATAAGCTGTGATAACGTTTTCAGGAGATCAGTAGTTTTTATGGGCTGGTACACATTCATCCCATACAGCTTGTCATTTTTGAGTAACTTCACCTTTTCAGTTTGTTAGCGTTGCAGTGTCAGCAAGCTTCAGAAATTGTGCACAACATTATAAGTTCCTGACATACTCGGCCAAGAGTTGGCCGTTGTGTGCCGCTGAACCCCGTGTGGCCAACAGTCGGCTGTAGTTTCCTTCTTGCAGAGGCAAAACATTGTAGGCTGACTGTGGCAGTGCAAAGCAAAACTTCTCAGTTCCAGTGCAGTTTTTTAGTCAAAATTATATATAGAGCATATGGCAAAGCTGTTTAATTGGATGGACAGTGGTATGACAAAAAGTAGGCTTCTTTGTTTTGTTCATCTTTCCATGGTACTTTGTGGATTAGGAATACAGACTACTACTGCTGGGCTATTTCTGCAGAACTTCGATGCATGTTGGTGGCCAACTGTCTCTGTGCTGTGTTCAACATGAGTCGACCAACTTTATTTCCAGACAAGAATGTGAGTATTGGACGATCATGTAAAATCCTCGGTTATGTTCAGTGACAGCATCCTTCAAATTCTTACTTTCTACAATATCTGAGCATGGCAACTACGGTATGGTTGGAAAAAGACTGTGATTACGTTTAATAAATAGGCAAATATCAATTGCAGGTCTGTGGCGGGATGCAATTTCCAGTTTCCTGTATCAAAGTCATACACACACATGCCCATCCATCCACCCACCCAACCTACACACTCTTACTTTCGAGTAGCTGCATAAAGGACACACTACTTCCTGCATTAGCACTGAACGTTAGCATTCGTCATAAATCGTGAGGTGCGGAATCGTCCAATATGGACACAATTCGTAGCGGTACTGAGCTGCAGTCGATACCTATGTCAAGGGGGCGCCATAGTCGTAAATTTTCAAATTCTCGAAATTGTGGCTTTAAAAAAAGGAAAGAATTTGACATCCTGAAATGTAGTTTACTAGTCTACCAGGACTGGTTATGACTTAATGCAAACTCAAAGTACCTTTGTTTGGAAATGTTTAATATCAGTCAGTGAATTATAATACTGTTTTGTAATGAGATTATTTTGATTTTGTAACAGAAGTAGATTAGAGACTGAATGTCATTTTGGTAAGAACTGTCATTTGAAATGCCAGTCTCTAATGCTAATATTTGACATTTTTCCTTCATTTCTCTGTTACACAGTGCACATAGCCAAATGGTTGACATAAAAATATGTGCAGGCTCATACTCGTAGCAGCAAATGTGTACTTGTGTACTTGTCAGCAAAGTATGGTTTTGATGCAGTTCTTCACTTTCCATCTTGATATTTTTACTTGCTGCATTACAAATGCGCATTTTATTCTTTTTGCCAAATCTTTGTAATCAAGTTTTGCCTCTGATTTAAAAATGTAATTGAACTCTTGTCTAGCTTTCCATCAGTTAGTTAAATGGTGGGCTGAAATTCAGCATTTTGCTTTTATGTACCCTATTAAAAGTTCCGTGTATGTTTTTGCCAAATATATTCTTCCTGCTAAAAAAAGCCCTATCTTATCTCTGCTATCACACCACCCATGGGTACATATCAGAACACACAAGTCATGACTGACAGGCCACTTATTACTGTGAATTATATAGAGTAGGCCTACATTTTATATTTTTACCCCAGTGGAATTTCATGTAAAGGTTGCAAGTTAGTATCTATTATATAGGTTGGTGTATGTTATGTTCATTGTATGTTATGTTAGTTGTTAAATGCAGCTGTCTCTTACGCAAAATTGCATGTAACCTGTTATGATCTCCAGAAATGTCATAGAAACTCACAGTGCTAACATTTTGTAAATAACTTTATTGGATGTCAGGTTTTCTTACTTCAATTTTGCATTTCTTTCAGAAAACAGACAAGTAGGACTGTTAATAAATGAAATGGATGGGTTTTGTTGAAGTCCCAGTCCTAATTATTTTTTTTATGTCACGTGGCACATATAAAAACAAATCGTTTGGGTGTAGAACAGTGTACAATTTCCAGATAAGAGAATATAGAGGACATATTTAAACAAACAGCTTCCTGATAGATCTAATGCTTACTATGGGCTACACCAACAGTTTAGAAATTTTGCCCAAACCTTATACCGCTTTGACACACAAATGATATAGAATGTTTGAACACATGTTCAAACTGTGTATGATAATTTACATTAGACTGATCCTGGGTGCATCTCATTTCTCTTACACATGTGTCCTCATTCCCTTCACTCGCCTCTTGCTCCTCAGCTCGTCACACTCACGACGTGAGGAAGACATACAAGGAAGGAGAAATCCGGGCAACACATTTTGTCTGGCAAACTAGGCAAACCTAGTTTATTCGGGCCATGAATGTTCTTGCAGATACTTGAATGTAATGTATGTCAGTGTGAACCACACTCTACCAGTATGATGGTATTGCTTTCAACACGTACTCTAAATGAAATGATAAAAGATTTGGTGGTTAGTCCTGTTGACTTGTTGACCAATAAAAGTAAACTTTGCTGTGTTTCTACATGCCATGGATACTCTGCAATCAGTTAATTTATTGATTATCAAACTGAGCTTTGACTAACCACTGCTACAGCAGGTCTGCTGTCAGTCAGTATGATCCAACTTTGTACAAAATAGATTAAACAAATTTATGAAAACATTCTGGCTAGTCCTGTGTACTTGTTGATCTAGATAGTGTTTTCATACGTGTTTTTGTAGACGTTGCAATTAATCAGTAAATTTACTCATTAAATTGAGATTAGTCATGCTGCAGCAACTGCGGGGCAGTTGGCATGATTCAAATTTCCACTAAACAGATTCAATTAAGAAATTAAAGCTGCATGCAGCGTTTTATGGGTTCCAAGCACATGAGGCATCATACAACTTTTAAAGTGTCATCACGTGTGAAGAGAGTTAACAATGGACAGCAGAGAGAAACAGGAGGATGGCACACAACACAGATCTTTAAACCAGGACTCTTGTTGTCACAGGGAATGTTTCTTAGACCACTAGGCCAACATGACAACGCAGGTTGTTTTAGTTATTTATTTGACAGCAATGGACAGTATAACCACTTAACTGACTAATATACACTGTATATTATACATACAATCAGGTTGTTGAGTCTCATTCAGTGCAGTAGTTTACTCATCATCATGAATTATTATGCTAGTGATCAGTGTGCCACAGTAAGTATGGATTGTGTCTCTTTTTTTCAAGTGTTTTATACCTCTACAAGTCGACAGTGAAGAGATGGGAAATGACATGCAACAAAGGTCACTGACTTGATTCAGACTGGGGGCATTGTGGTTTACGGCTGGCGCCCTAACCCTTAGACCAAGTATATATTCACCAAAATTTCAAATTTACAGATACAATTGTGAAAAAAATGACGTGATTCTCAGAAACCTAGTTGTCAGATGTTTTCATGAAGTTTGATCAAACATTTGGCAGATTAGTTTCTATAGTACGATTTTCTGAAAGACATTTGTTGTCCCTGTGTCCTCCATGTTTGCAATATTTCATGTCCAAGATTTAAACAGTTAATTTTTGTTGTATTTGAATGAATCCTTTTGGCGTTTTTGGAGTTAATTTTTTTAAAATATAAAGTGGTGGACTTCATTTGGCAAGATTTTTGATAATACACTTTGTGCAGTTTAATCAGTCACAACCAAATTTCAGGTGACACATTGCATATGATCCTAGATCAGTGGTTCTCAACCTTTTTTGGGCCAGTGCCCCCCTATCCATTATCCAGTTCCCTTACCACCCCCTATCAAATAAAATGTAGGTTAATTGTCTTCCCTGAATATTAATGTTGATTATTATTCTGTGTTATATCATTAAATCTGGCAGCATTGGAATATCATTATCTTTAATTTCCCAGGGAGCAAAAAAGCCATGTGAATAGAAATTATGTTATGAGTGTTAAACAAATGCAAAGGTTAGAAATTTGCCATTCAAACTTTAATTAGGTCTCATTATTGATCACAAATAGCAGCCAATCAGAAATGCAAAACAGGAAGCATTCTTATTAATTGTTCCAACATAAAACAAGAGCAGCCCACCAAGGAAAATAGTCCGAAGCTACTGGAAAAAAAGCAGAAGGATATGTAGGCTAGGCCTATTCATAGGTGTAGTGCTGCCAGAGCGCACCAGAACGACGCTCTGCCACTTTTTTTCTCCACGTGAGGAAACAGAATATTCGCAGTTTGCATAATAAACGCTTGAAGATCCAATCATCACTAAAGCGTATGTCATGCAAGAGAGCCAATTAAAAACAAATGGACTGGTCAAAGTTGTCATATTGACATTTAAAGTTGTAATCTCGAAGATTTTTTTTTGTTGTCTTTCACGGCACCTATGGCAATAATCAGTAATTGCAGGTGTGTTTTTGGACCTCTGTTTTACACACTCATTGCATTTCTGTATGTAGCCCACATCATATAATACATAATGGAAAATAACTGAATAATATAGTCTTTACCTACATTGAGAGTCGACAGTTACAAAGGCCCTATTCATACTTGGCAAGACAACATAATCCAGTAATGGGGCACATGTTGTCCTTACATATGCCTACTGTACCGTCTTTTGTAGCAGTGCAGTCTGAGCAGTCATATCAAATTCAAGTGACGTTTCCCTCAATCTATAGCAGACAAAGGTTACAAAGGTTAATTGTGGATATGCAATTTGGGCCTTAACAGGTGCAGGGTACTGGAAGCTTTGACAGCAGGCAGTCAAGCCGGTGAAATGAACATCCAACATTCAACGTAATGGATTTTAACTACTAATTGCCTGGACTTTTTCATGGCTACTGAGACCTGGCTCACTCCTAATGATATTATTCCATTTACTGAGGCTACCCCTGTTAACTATTCTCATTTTCATCTCCCCTGGCGTTCAGATCGAGGTGGTGACACTGCTGTCATTCATAGAAGTAGTTTTAAGTGCTCTTTTCTGTCTTTTGATTCTTTTAATTCTTTTGAAGTTTTAAGTTTCTTAATTTCTGGTCCAGTTCTTCTGCTTTGTATACTTTTATACAGACCTCCTAAACTAAATGGTTTTATTCAGGAATTTTCTGAGCTCCTCTCTCTTGTTATACCCAAATATGATTACTGATTGTGAGTACTCATCCTTGGTTACTTCAATATCCATGTATGTTGTCCTTCTAACCCTCTTGCCTGTGATTTCTTGGATCTTATTGAGTCATTTAGTTTCAACCAAATTGTTAAAGGTACCACACATTCTGAAGGCCATACTTTAGATCTGGTCCTCTCTACTGGTTTTCTCCTCATAAATGTGAACCTCGTTGTCTTTTGTGTCTCAGATCATAAAGCTGTTGTTTTTAATGTTCCTTTATCCCTTCCCACAGTAAGCCTTGTGCCTTTCACGTGTTCTTACTGCTGATTCTGCCAGTAAATTCTGTGAAGCTTTCTCCAACACCTTAACCTCGTGCTCTTTCATGCAACAACAGTGCCTGGATGCCTTGGATACACTCCCCTTCAAAAGTATTGGAACAGAGAGGCCAACTCCTGTATTTTTGCTGTAGACTAAAAACATTTGGGTTTGACATCAAAAGATGAATATGAGACAAGAGATCAACATTTCAGCTTTTATTTCCAGGTATTTACATCTGGATCTGATACACAACTTAGAAGATAGCATTATTTGTAACGGAACACCANTCTGTGAAACACAGTGGAGGTAATGTCATGGCTTGGGCTTGCATGGCTTCTTCTGGGACGGGCTCATTAATCTTCATTGATGATGTAACACATGATGGCAGCAGCAAAATGAACTCAGAAGTCTACAGAAACATTTTGTCTGCCAATTTAAAGAAAGATGCAACCAAACTGATTGGGAGATCCTTCATCGTGCAGCAAGATAATGACCCAAAACACACTGCCAAAACAACAAAGGAGTTCATCAGGGGCAAGAAGTGGAAGGTTTTAGACTGGCCAAGTCAATCTCCAGACTTAAACCCTATAGAGCATGCATTTTACCTGCTAAAGAGGAGACTGAAGGGAGTAACCCCCCAAAACAAACAACAACTGAAAGAGGCTGCGGTGAAAGCCTGAAAAAGTATCACAAAAGAAGAACGCAAAAGTTTGGTGATGTCAATGGGTCACAGGCTTGTGTATCAGATCCAGATGTAAATACCTGGAAATAAAAGCTGAAATGTTGATCTCTTGTCTCATATTCATCTTTCGATGTCAAACCCACATGTTTTCAGTCTACAGCAAAAATACAGGAATTGGCCTCACTGTTCCAATACTTTTGGAGGGGAGTGTAATTCTTTTAACAATATCTGCCTCTCTATCCTCGACCATATTGTTCCTCTCGAAATCAGAAAGAAAAAACATAAACCTTCTTCCGTGGCTCAATGAGCACACTCAGGCCCTCAAGAGACAATGCTGAAAAGCTTAACGTATATGGAAAACTAATAGGTTACAAGTCTCCCTTGACATCCTAAGAAGTCACTTGGTCAACTATCAGACTACTGTTAAAGAAGCAAGATCCTCCAGTTTGATTTCTAGAAATTCTCATAACTAAAAAGTCCTATTTAAGGTTATTGACTGTCGTGAGTACCCTACCTCAAATCTAGCCCTGAATTAGTGGAGATTATTTTGTGAAAAAGGTGAAGAATATTAGGATTCGCTAGGACTCATTAGGACTGTTTCAGACACGCGTGTTCTATATTTCTCCCCCTCAAACTGTGCAGTGCTGACTCAGTTTCAGCCAATTTCCCTCTCAGTCCTAGAAACCACTGTCTCTCATATTAAATCCTCTTCCCAGCTCCATATTATTCGTATTGCCCACTGTCAGTCCCTGCATCCTATCAGTTATTCATTGTTCCTTGGCCACTGGTATTTTTCCTTCTTTTTTTAAACGTGCAATTATGCAACCCATGTTAAAGAAACCTAATCTTAACCTGCTCACCCTCAGCAATTCTAAAATATCTTTCTTATCTAAAGTGTTGGAGAAAGTTATTGCCTCTCAACTAGTTGCTTTTATGAGTGCTAACAGTATTTTTGATAACTATCAGTCTGGTTTTAGATTAGCTTGGATCTGATTGGCAAATGTGGACGCTTATTTTGATGGTTGATGTGCTAGCAACATGCATAAGCTCTCAGAAAGTTTCATAATGTTTATATTAAATATATTAAAAATGGAATGCCAGGTTGGCAGAAAGGTGTCCATGTGAAAATACATGCATACAGCCTTGAATCACTTGAAAGCTATATAAGGTCATTTTTTCCACATTGGCCAAGACAAAACAGCTAAACAGGCTAACACAAGTATAAAAATAAAAGGAGCTTTGAATTGAACTCTATAAAATGTTGGGTCATTATCAAGTTAAGGATGTCATTGTAATTTCCTCAGAAAATACTTCAGGTACCACTACAACTATTTGGGTGTTTGACAAAAGGTCACAGTAAAGATTTTATTAAAAAGTACAACTTAACAAAAAATCAAACATCCATTACTTAAGTGACTAAAACAAGACTACATTAATGTAACAATAATCAAATGCCTAAACTATGACTAAAACTAATACAAGTTTTTGGAAAAAAGACTATGATTAAAAGTAAATCCAAATCCAAATACCAGTATTAACAGTGCTTAAGCATGCCTGTTATTATACCGAATCGGCTAATGCATCACACCATAATGTTTTGTGCTCAGTAGGTTCGCAGGTCTTGTGCAACATGTGTTTAATGGCACACAAATGCAACAGTTTAGTAAGTTACAGTCTGTGACATGCAGAGGCAACAATCTGTCGTCAGTGAAGACTGGTGAGGTACACCAAGCTGCACCTTACTCAACCATTAGCTAGTTTCTTTAGTGCTTCAGTGGCTCAGCTGATTAGAACAGCTGAGTAGTGATAGGAACCAATAGTAGTTCCAATTACTAGAATTAGAACTGCATATTGTTGAACTTTTTTATTATATATTATTAAGATATTATCAAGTGACAATAAGTGCAAATGTGATCAAAAAAGTAGACTGACAGTGTATTGATTTGGCACGTTTCTTTGCTTGTTATGTCTTTTGGAAAGAGATTCCAGATTATTCACTGTTTGCTACACTCATACACTCATGTATAGCCCATGTCTGTCATTCATAGGCAGCTTTTTCAAAAACAGAGGATAGCGCCACAGTTCATCACTGGTGCTTCTAGGATCTGAAGTCCTTTTTACTATAGGGCTTGTTTCCCAAGATGTTATCCACCTCAGATGCAATGGACAGAGATAACTTTGGAAGAACCTGTAAAATGAGAAGAGAGAAAAGATTGCAGTAATTTCTCAAGCAATTTATTTACCTCTGCAGAGAGAACCAGGCTTTTACTTGAAGCAGCCTTATAAGAGAGGCAGGCCTTTATTTCTGAGTGTGAGCGAGAAGAACTCTGGTGAGTTTGCCCGTTTGGTTCTGGTCATTTTTGCTGGTGTGAAAGCTGTCATTTGAACTCTGGTGTAGCTCAAACAACCAGCGCAAGAGGTATTTAGACAATCCATTTACTGATCGTGGGCTTTAGTGTTAAGTCAGTGGGTGCTGAGGAGCTTTGGCATCCACAGGCAATAGTGAGCACCAACAGGGAAATCATACAGTAGGGTGACCATTGGAAGATGTCAAAGCAAAGTTTTAACTATGAACGGTGTCCATTTCCATATTTATCCTCTATTGTATTGTTGTTGTATTTGATAACTAGACACTCAGTGGTGTCATACAGAATACAAAGCACGTCATTGTAAACTGTGTAACACCACTGAGTGGTTAGTTACCAAATTTTGGCAAATTTTACTGTGTATGTGTGTCCTTTTCACACACTTTGTGAACCACACCCGGGAATGTACCTTACATGAATGCAAAATAACTTTCGAACTTTCCAGCAGTAAGAAACTTCCCAGCAGTAAGAAACTTCCCATTGACATTACCATTGGAAATCCCATTGACATTTGTAACTATGCTAATTACTGACTGCCTTGGAACAGAGCCTTTCTCAACAGTATGTCGTGTGGCTTGCTTCATATGTTTAGATAAGGATGGTCATTTTTTGGAAACTGATTGTTATTTATTTAATATTTCTGTTTTTAGCAGCCTTTAATAAACACAGTTTCCCATAAGCCCTTGCTTGACTTCGGTGGGTTCAATGTCAATTGCTGTAGAGGATGCCGATCTGTCTTAGAATATGGACAGTAAACCCCTGGAACATGCTTCATTTTTTCACAAGAACTGTTTTCTGAAATTCTACTCCGTGTATGTTTACCGATCCTCATTAAAATGTGAGTGAAACGTAGCAACCGCACAGCAACATCATAACATTACAATACAAGACGACTTGTTGGAATACAAGGTCCATCTGCAGTCTTGACTAATAATGCTCATATTTATTCCAGAGGTCACTGTTATACCAGAATGATTTTTGTTTTTAAATAGAAATGCTGTTCTCACTTAATAAGTGCTCAAAGCACTCCAGCTGCTCAAAGAACATAATCAGTCTCTTTCATGGTGAGCTTTTAATAGGAAACAGGTGCAGGAGTTTTCTCTTATGTGTTGGGAGTGACAGAATTGGGCGGGCTAACCAACACCGGGCCAGCAGTCAAACACTGAAGCTCAACAGTGGAGGCAGGGGTAATTGGGTTGGGGCTTGGACTTACATCTGGGACTGTCTGGGACTTAGCTGGTGCAAACCTTGAAGGTTTGGAGTGTGAAACTGACAATGCAATCAAGTATGGGAGTTGAGGCTGTGGGTGAATAGGTTACCCGTGGGTTCATATGACTTTGTTTTTACACCTCTTGGTTTGTCTGGAAAAAGTCAGTCTGAAGATGAAAACGGATCAGAACTAAAAGATAACAATGGATCATATACTTCTTTGGTCAGTACCAAGTAAACTTAACAACAGGTGTGAAAGCAACCTAAAGCATTCCAAACAGTGACCCAAGTCTGTTTGCTAATAGTTCCATAACCACAGCCAACATTAAATGGTACCAAAGTGGTTCCACCTGCTGCCTGTATGCTTTCTGACCTGTATTGCTCTGATGTTCTCCATCAGCTGGTCAGTTCTGGAAGCTCCCAGCAGGACAGAGTTCACCCCTTCGTTCCTCAGACACCAGGCTGTGGGAATTTGCAGCACATGAAGAAAAGGTGAATGCAATCCTTCAGCAGCTGTAGGCAAAGAGTGAAGTCATCTGGACAACAACATGGGCTAGGGAAATACGGGCTGTATTTGTGTGCTGGACACACACACATGCAAGTGTAGTCATGTGTTTTTTATGATTCCCTTAATACTTCTACATGCTGTGTAAGAAAAAAGTAGGTGGTCTGCGTGTTTCATGAATGGCAGATGGGGTTTTCTCACTTGTTCTTTATTCATGTTTTATGGAAAAAAATATTGTAAGACTCAACAATGGAGGATATCTATAAAACTTCTCTAGTAACAGGTTACCACAATACTTGGGAAATTAAAACGGCATTCTGGAAAATGAACCATAGATAGAATTTGCTGTAATATGTAATGAAGTGACAACCAATTTTAATAACAAGCTATCATGACAGTGAGAAAAACATCAGGTAATCCAGTAAAAGGACATGGACAACTACAGAGTAGGATATGATGGATGTAAAGACAGAGCAACAAATTGCAGTTTTGTTTTACCAATAGCCAGTTGGGGGAGAGTGCAGCCTAGTCGCTCAGCAACTGCCTGCAACTCTTTTAGCTTCACCTGCTGACGGTGCCCCTCCTCACTCAGGATCTTGTCCTTCATCCACTGATAACCCTGTTACAGACAGCACAATAAAGAGCTCAGGGATTAAGGCAAGATAGGGATTCTGGTAGTGTTTCTTGATATGAAATAGCTTCTGTGTATTAAGCTACTTTTTTTTTAGCTTGTGGTATAGCTCACTACTTTCAGTAAAAGTGTTGTCAGCTTCTTCTAATGAAGAGTACAGTAACTTGTAACTTCATTGGCTACAGTTTAAAAGTAGCTTCCCCAATACTAATAGTGACTTACTTTCAATGCTGTTAGAACCACAATCTAAATTCACCTCCATGTATTACGATGAAGGAAGAAATTTCAGAGACAGATATCTCAAAACTTAAACAAATAAAACAAAACTATCTGCATGGATAAATACAATGGCTTTTTTTGTAATTTAATTTGAGCAAAGAAAAATCTATTCTGCATTAAAATGTATGTCTTACTGTCTTGCTTGCTATAACATGTATTTCTGATTGTCTCCAATGTCATCGCTAGAAGGATTATTGTTATAGGGGAAGTAGGTTAAACAAAGGAAGTGGATGAAGATCAGGATTAATCAGGTGAATAAGTGACAGGTTAAATTGTGAGAGGGATGTTAGACAATAGAATGACATAATCAGTAGTGGTAGAAGTATTTAGCATTAAGTGAGTAAAGTGTTACCTTGAGCGAGGCACGTGAATAAGGGGGGATCCCATGGTTATACTTCCCCGAGATGATCCCACAGGCCAGTGGAGACCATGTCATAGCTCCAATGCCTGCATAATGGACCAAATCACAGACAGCAAATTTGTAATCTTGACTTGTTTATAGACATGTCATAAACGACTTGTTTATTTGCTGTTTTACAATATGAGGGAATAGGAGACTAAGATTAGCATCAGGATTAAAACTAATACATTTCAAATAAAACTTAACAAAGAATCCAGTGACTTAAACAAAATAAAGATTACTGTAAATGGCAGCCCACCACGGCAATGTCCTCCCAACAAAGGACGGCCCTTAACATGGCTGATACAATATCTTATCGTAAATAAAATACATAATAATACATAATTGTCACAACATCTTCCTCAGTCCCGTTTTTGCTCATTCTTCCTCTCTGTCCCTCCTTTGTCTTCCCCCATGCCGATGCATTTCACTGTCATTCTCCTTCCATCCACCAGATGCTTTCAGACTTTTCTCTCTTCATTCCAGATCCTGCCACTCCCATCTCCCCTGCAATCGCCTCATTCCCCTCACCTGACCTTCCCCGCCCATCTCTCCACCTGCACCTCATTCCCTCATCGGCCACTCATATGTATACATAGGGCCAGATGCATTGTTCCTCTGCCAGTTTGTTAAAGTTGCCATGTGCCTCATGCCTTGGCTTGCTAGCCTCGGTCATCTGTTACCTGAA
This sequence comes from Oplegnathus fasciatus, assembly GCA_003416845.1. Classification (NCBI taxonomy): domain Eukaryota; kingdom Metazoa; phylum Chordata; class Actinopteri; order Centrarchiformes; family Oplegnathidae; genus Oplegnathus; species Oplegnathus fasciatus. The sequence goes on along the minus strand of NTHP01000408.1, from coordinate 480,127 downwards.
ATCTGTTACCCCAAACTTCTTACCTGCCTGTTTTTGACCCTTGCCCTCCTCATGGTTCTATGAGCCTTTAGAGCTTAGTTTTTTGTAAATAAGTCATTGAACTAATCCTGTCTGCCTGCTTCTGTCGGTGTTTGGGTCCTATCCTTGTCCCCTATAATGAAGAGGTGAGTTCTTCATTATCGTAATTACTGGGACAGATTTCCTCGTAGACTATGGCAGCTGCTTACCTATCTTGTGGAAGAGTTCTGGGAGTTGCACTTCAACTTTCTCCCTCTGGAACATGTGGTACTCTGCCTGTTCACAGATGGGTGGGATCTGGTTGAACTGTCGTGCCACTGAGTATGCCTCCTAAAGCAAATACAGGGAACAATTAGTGAACAATTTTGCACCTTACAAGACAAGTCTTCACAGGTCCAAAATTTTGATCTGATCAAAAACAGACTAGTGAAAAACCTACCCAAACCCAATGTGCATAAATTAATTTTCAAAAAAGAAACCTGATCTCTTATAGACCCAAGGATAATCAGAAAATCAAAATGTGATGGAACCAAGCAGTCCCAAATGGATGGAGAACACTAACACTGGTAACACTTCACCTGTTTAGACTCAATATAATTTGCACCTGGTACCCACATGGGTCGAATCTCTGTTACAAGGAACCAAATGGACCCATGAATGCATTTACAGTCTATTTTGAGACATGTGTGAACTCACCATGATCTCCATTGAGGTCCATCGTGATGTCCCCCAATACATGGCCATCCCCTGGTTGATCACATGGGTCATTGCCCTCACCGTCTCTACCAAAACAGCCCAAATTAGCTAGGTTACAAAGTTTCAGCAATCAGACAGATTACAAAAGACAGAAAAACAGCTACAAGAAGAAAAAGGAGACCAAGTCAAATGAAATGACTAGCAATGGCATAAAACTGTACTGTCTAATTTGTATTTTATGTAAGTTCTGGGTTCAGTATGCAGTTGATGGATCAGTCTTTAGTGGAAGCTGGATGGAAACATATGTTTTTGAGTAGTTCTTCATATTCCCCACACTTTCAACAACAACACTTGTGATTGAACAAACCAGTCAGAGGTTAGAAAGACAATACTGGGTGGGGCTTGTGGCATAAGCTAGAGCAACTTGGTTTGTTGGATAAATGAGCTGGCTAATGGATCAGTAAAAGATCTGTTGAATTGCTCAATCATGCCACCACATTGGGGATGTTATGGGCAGGTTCATGTTTTATGAATGCCAAGCAGCTGACAAAAGTGTTTCATGAGGCCCTTAATCCTTGTAGTGTTCTTGGAATGACGTTTTCATGAAGTTCTCAAACAGACATTTAGCACTTCTGAAGAGCACTGATCTGGAATATCAGGGTTACATACATCTTAAACGAAGTCTGTAATAATTTTATACTTCTCAGTATAATTTCCCCACTATAGAAAGCAAAGAAACAAGACTCTGATCTGTTGGAGGATAAGCACACCCACCTTCTATAGGTGTGTTAGGATCTGGTCGATTCGCAAAAACCACATCTATGTACTCCAGCTGAAGTCTCTCTAGTGATGCTCTTAGACCTGTTTCATAAAGATAATTACATATTTATTTTGCTATCACATATAAGTATTCTGATGCTATGTGGTTATGGTGGCACATGCAGCTGTGAACAACTTGGTTGTGCTCTTTTTCAAACAAATTTACTTTTGTTGTCATGACAAAATGACAAAATGCTAGTCTTATAGTTATTCACAATAGTAGCTAAAAATCTTACCTTCAATTATATGTTTTCTAGACAATCCTCTTTCCATTTCTGCTCTGAAAAACAAACATCTTTCATTTCAGAACTCAAGGTTTGAAAAATTTTACATTTCAAAGGCTGTGTAGAATTCTGATATCCATTTTGTATTGGTCATTGCTATATTGAATATATGTAAGCATAAAGCACTGAACCAAATACTATTGTGTATCTAAGTACCTCCTTTATAAAAATGATAATATCAGTCAGGCAGAAAGATTACTTAAAGTGGGATGTAGTTACCAGTGAGCTTGACGGAGTAACTGGTTCATATTTTGACAAAATAATATGATTGATAGGGGATTCTGAATGGTCTGAGACTACAAGGGAAATCTAGTGCACGGATGCTGTAAAGTGCACTGGACGGACCCGCAGACCCTGAACAGACAGAAGTTGCCATGTGGGGAGCAATTGTAAAACAATTGCTGCTTTTCTTAAGAGTTTACATACATCAGTGCTGGAAAATAGGACAAAAATGTAAAACATGCCTCAGTCTGTTTTTTTCACTGCTCTATGTGTGTGCTTTTCCTTTCACAAAATTACATATAAAGTTATTGTCAGATAGCCCAGAAAGTGTTTTGGTAGCATCTGTGAGTAAGTTCTTCAATTTTTTCCAGTTTATTTGTCATTGAAACAAAAATGAAGAAAAGCACATCTTTGTTGGAGGTTTTGAACAAAAATCTTCTGAGTGAATCCAAGGAACTGAGCGACAGAGGCTCTGATGCCGGGTTCATTGACTTCATTGAGGAGCAACCAACCCTGACCCTACGTGGATGATGAGCAGCCTCCTCAGTTTTGCCAATGGAGGACCATCACAAACAATACAGCCCCTCAGAACTTTTCCAATTGTTTTTTACTGAGATGTGGCAGACATTCTCTGAAAGAATACCAACAAAAAACAAAAAAGCAAAGCAGAAAAAATCTGAGGGTCGGAATATAACGTGGATGGATGTAGATGTCCAAGCCATAATCAAATATCTGTCCATTGTTGAGTTGTTATGGTCTGATAAAGACCTTTGCTGTGGCTTAGAGATTGCCTTTACAGCCACCCCTTTCCTTACAATGTGTTTCCAGGCTCATCAATGAATGTTAATGGTATGAGGTCACTGACCACCTAAAATGCTAAATATGATGTGATCCCTTGTTCTGCTTTAAGCCTATTCTACGACTTCAAGGGTTATTGTCGGGAACATGAAAAGACAGGGCAGAGGCAGGATGGCAGGTGAAAGATTGGCAGCAGGTAAAAAGTATGGGTAACGTACAACAGGGACAGGGAAAACAGGAACAGAGACAGAGACACAAACATGGTACGGGCACAGGCAGGAATGGCTGGAACATTATGGCAAGAAGGCAACAAAGACGTAGGAGTAGCTGTTATTTATACACAGATGGGCTTGATGATGGAATGAGGGACAGGTGTGTAGGGAGGAGCAGGATCAGATGAAAGGCGAAAAACTCTAGGAGGGCAACTGGTGGACAGGTTGAGGTTGAAAAGCAGAGAGCATGGCAATCATCCCTACCAGAAGTAGACCATACAGCAAAGAGACATCTGCAAGTTGGCTAAAACTTGCTTTTCAGTGGTTGAGACAGGAAAACATCCATTAGGCCTTTCTTCAGCATGCCTCACCTGTGGCTATCAACAGAACCCACCCAAATTATTCCTGGCCCATCAGAAAGTTGTATGTTCAGAGCAAGGACTTTTGAGGGGTCAGGGACTATGGCTCGAAACCAAAATTGGAACCTGGTTCCTTCTGTCAAAATGAAAGTTCCCACATTCCTAAAAAGAAAACATTTTTTGGAAAAGCTGTTGGAAAAGGCCATACATTTATCATTGGCTGTTATTTTAAGCCTTGTCTCCAACTCTCTGTGAGCTCTACTAACGTAATAATGCATATGTCCTTTTAATTTGGTGGCAATACTAGCTGACAGGAGTTTCCATTTTGTGGCGATATGATGTTATTTTATCAATCTGCAGTTCCAATAACAGTTTCCCTTTTGACTTTTATTGGAGAAAAATAAAATGGCCCAGAATTTATTGCACATCATTACATGTAATGTTACCTCCAATTAAGTGCCTCCTTCTAATACATTAGCTTATGAGCACTAGGGAGCCTATTTCATTCATTCCAATCATAGAAAGAGAGGAAGGACAGACAGAGAGAGAGAGAGAGAGAAGGAGAGAAAAAGATAACATATACATACTTTCCACCCCAGAAGATTTTGGTGGTGATGACTAAACTGGAACGCCTGCATGTGAGAACATATGTAAAAATAGAAATCAGACTGTGATAGCTCCATTCTCTCAAAAAAGACAATTGGAAACAACATATTTCAATGACCAAAAAAAACATTATAATACATTGTCTGGCACATTGCCTAATTCAACACAAAGACTAAAATCTAGTGATTCAGTATTACCTTATTTTACTTCTGTTGACAGTCAAATACCATGCAGTCTTTTTTGTATTTAATTTTAAACTTTTAGAACAAGTATATGCAAAAACACAAAAAAGTGACAGCTACACACAGGCCCCCACCCTGATACACCAATTGACATGCAATGAAAACAAGACAAAAAACAAAAAAGGTTGCCAGAGTAGCAAATAATTGTCCATGCATGCCTACACATGCTGTATCTCCAGTGACCATAGCCATCTTGATGGAAATATCCATACAGGCTGGAATTGTTCATTAATTGTAACAGCCTGGGGATGCACAGTGAGTATGGTTCAAAAGATAGTTCACCATATCATTGAGCCACTTCTCTTAACAAGGAGGGGAGGTAGATTTCCATTCTCTTAAAATAACCCTTTTAAACTATCTCCATAGAAACCATTAAAGCATGTTGGGTCTCATATGGCAGTTTTAAGGAGCACAGTGTGGGTCGATTTGTTTCACAATAATTATACCAAGTAAATGAAATATTTCCTCCAAAAATGTGTTAACATTAGGGCAATGAGTCAGGGTCTCCTCACCTGATATACATTTGTCACAGGTAGCTGAAACTGATGTCATAAATAACTGCTGAAACAAATCGCTGAATAGCTGTACTAGATGAAGTTTGGCAATAATAGAACAGTCTTTGATCCTCTCCATCCCATCATCCCAAAGCTAATCTGATATTTCAGAAGCAATTCCCCTACTCCAACCCTCCACGAGGAGGTTGACTGTGTAAACTTCCCAGATTGTATATATACAAACTGCAGATTAGATCTAACCTGCAGGTAATGAAAGAAATGACTATGAGAGAGACCTCATTTAGACTGTAGCTGGCTGAAAGAGACACATTTCTCGTTGATGTAGAGGTCTCTGATTTTGAATAGACCTTTCCTAGACCAAAGACAAAAGACAGCATCTAGAAATGGCTAAAGGCTCGACCACCATTGCAAAGGGCCTTGAGGAAATGCAACAACCCTGCTGAGTAGTGAAAGCTGGATGGATTTCTCATGATTGGTTAACACAGATGAGGACACACATAAATACATACAGCATTTTGAGCAGGGCCATGAACTTTTCATCTAAACCAAAAGTTCAAGAACTGCAAACATATATTTCCACTCGATCTGGTCAAATGCTTGCTGTGCATCAAGAGAAATGACAGCAGAATTGGGTACATTAGCAGAATACGAACGTTTAAAAAAGTTGAACATTAGAAAAATAATATTTGTCAGGGATAAAGCCTGTTTGAACAGGATGTATGTACAATATGTTTATCAGTAGTTCTGAGTGAATTCTGGAGAGAATCACATACACGCACAGCTCCGAAAAAGTTAACTATTCCATTACAGCGCACAAGCGCCCCCTCCAAATACCATGTAGTCTTTTCAACCATTACACATAAAGTTAGATTTCGGGTATCAGAATGGTATCATAAGTGAAAAAGTGGGATTGATACATTCCTGTGCTCATTATGACAAGGAAGGTCATTTGCTTTAACAGAGGTAAGTGCAACAGAAGCAATACAAAAAAACAGATACATTGATAGATATGATGTGATGTGGTGTTACATACAAGAGCATTATCGTCAACTTTTGTAATTGTAGTTTTGCTACATGTCTGTTATATTCTATTCATGTTTTTGTGCAATGTAAAAGGTGCAGCGCTTATAACGGGAAACAGGCCTCCCCTGCCCTCGATGATACTGTGCAATGCGAGATCACTGCGAGGCAAAATAGAGGAACTCCGTGTCAACACCAAGGGATGTTTTGAGTACCACACCTCAAGTATGATGGTGTTCACGGAAACCTGGCTACATCAGGACATCCCCAACTCCCTGGTTGAAATCCTTGCTGAGAGAAACGAACTATCGAGGGAAAACAGAGGTGGCAGCGTGGCTGTGTTTGTGAGTGACAACTGGTGCAAACAGTACACAGTTAGAGAAACAATCTGCTGCACCGATGTGGAGGTCTTATGTATGAGCTTGAGACTGTTTTACCTTCTGAGGGAGTTTGGTAGTGTTGTTTGTGCTGTCTACGTCGCTCCCAGCGGGAATGCAACAAGAGCAGCAGCTCGCATTGCAGACTGTGTTCTTCAATAATTACACCGTACACCGGGCGCCCCTGTTTTTATTCTAGGTGATTTTAACCACTGTAAACTTGAATTGTCACTGCCTGGGTTTGAACAATATGTCAAGTGTGGAACACAGGATAATAGAACTCTAGATAAGTGCTATGGAAAGATCAAAAATGCCTATGTTGTCAGATCTAAACTCCCCCTGGCTAATATTGACCACAACACCAAACACATAATTTCTACATATAAAACCATGCTAAAATGCAGCAAGCCACAGATCAAAATGGTAAGTGTGTGGAGGTGTGAGGATGACATAAAAAAACTTAAAGGGTGTTTCCTGTGCACAGACTGGGATATTTTTAATGATACAGACATTGATGTGGCTACAGAGACGATAACAGGCTATATTAATTTCTGTGAGGACAATGTACTAACGAAAAAGGACACAATTGTGTAACCAAAGAACAAACCATATATAACTAAAGAACTAAAGGAATGCATTAACAGGAAAAATGCAGCATTTAGAAAGAAGGTCCGGTCTGAGCTAAAAATGGTGCAAAGGGAGCTTAATCAGCTGTTAAAGGAGGCCAGGAGACAACAGAAGGAATTATTGAACAACATTTTACCACTATGAACTTTGGGATTCAATGAAAGCCATCACCAATATGGAACCAAGCAAAGGACATATTTCTACCACTGATGACTTACAGAAAGCTAATGAACTGAACAACTTCTACCTCAGATTCCAAACTCATGATATTTCCAATCAGTGCAATATTGTTTTAGAATCTCTCACGGACGAATTGAATAAAGCCTAAGGTGGATAGCTACAAGGTGCGGTCACTGTTCCATCAGATATGCACTAAGAAGTCCAGTAGACCGGGCGGGATTTCTGCCTGCCACTTAAAAACTTGGGCTGAAGAGCTTACTCCAGCTTGGTGTCCACTCTTTCAGTACTCTCTGTCTCTGCACTATCACTCCAGTGCCAAAGAAGTCTTGTCCAGTCGAGAACAGCGTTTATAGGCCTGTAGCATTCACCTCAATTGTGATGAGATGTTTTGAAAAATATACTGTGTCTTTACTGAAAACTGAGGTAAACCCAGAGTTAGACCCTTGGGAGTTTGCTTATGAACAAGGAAGGAGCACTGATGATGCAGTTAGTAGTATCACTCACTTAGTCCTTGGACACTTCGAAGACACTAAGAGATATGCACGTTTACTTTTCATTGATTTTAGTTCAGCTTTTAAAACTCTTCAGCCTTATTTATTATTGGACAAACTGAGACAGATGAATGTAAACTCTTTTATCATCAAATGGTATTTTTCTTTTCTAACTAACAGAGTCCAACATGTAAAGGTAAATAAAGCAATATCTAACTATAAATCTATTAGCACAGGTAATGATTTTGTAAGTAATGTAAGCACAGTCAAAGACTAAGCTTGCACGTCTTACTCAAATGGCCATGAAGATCATAGGGAAAAAAGAACATCACTATCTTCAGCCTTTATATGAAAAATCTGTGCTCAGGGAGGCACAGAAGATTCTGAACGACCCAACACACATTCTGAACCCAGAATTTGAGGTGTTGCCTTCAGGCCGACGGTTCAGAATACCTAATTGCTGGCTAAACCGGTTCAAAAATTAATTTATTCCATCCGCCATCAAAATATTAAATAGCAACAAGTAGTAATATATGATTTTATTTGTGGACTAAGATATTGCAATCCAATTATTTATTATCTGGTTTCATTATACCTGGTTTTATTATTTGAAATCATTGTATTTATTACCTTTCATTATTTTAATGAACTACTCATCATGTCAATTTAAGCACTTTTATGCAGGAGTGTATGTATGTATGATCTAGGTTCTACGCATGTATTTGCATCGTGACGTTGCTGGCAAGTGTGTTGTGTGATGCAGTGCATCTTATCTTATCTTATCTTCACTACCAGATGGAACCGTGCAGTGCGGTCATATAGCCGTTTCATTTTTTCCTGTGCAGAAGTTAATTTCTCCTTCTCCAACTCTGTGGCTGAGTAAAGTCACCGCCTGAAACCATCGACAAAATTAGTCAAATTTTGAGGTGGCTCAGCTTCTTTCCAGTCATTTTGCAGAGCAGCTAATGGCCCGCAAACAGTATGACCAAAAACCAATTCATGTACTCTCTTGCTGCCAACAATAACCATGATAACCCATCCTTCCAATCAGCACTCACAGTAAACATGCACAATGATTTTAATGTCTGGTGGAAGTGTTCCAGCCCCCTTGGCTTTGTGCATGGTACTCAGAGGACTGGTTGTGCTTGATGTTTTAATACCTGTGCAAACAAATGCGAGGAAAAATTTGACGCTTGATTTTTGGTATGCATGCACAACTGATTTTTCTGTAAACATGCGTAATGGATATGCAGCTGGGTATGTGGTGATCTGACACATAACTGTCAACAAATTAGTGATGCGCAGATTGGTGAAGTACTTAACCATGTGCTTAACCAAGTGCTGGGTATGTTATATGCGACGGCTGCAAAGCGCTGTATATATATGATTTTTTTTTTATTATTTCACGTACATGCAGGTTCGGATGACATCAGAGCCAATCCATGAATCACTACCACAAATACATCACACCAGACCTTGAACGAGGATGGCTTACGCAATCAATAATCAGGTGTTCAAAAGGCTGGCTAATAGCCAGAATGGGATACAGAGGGACCACTTTTATGGTTTGATTTGGTCTACCAGTTAAAGCTGTAGCTAGTAACTTGTATAAAAATAACTTTTAGTCATATTTGCTAAAACTGTCACTATGTCCTGAGAGTAGTACATGAGACAGATAATCTGTAAGAAAAATCATACTCTGGCTCCACCTGCTACCCCTAAGGCCATTTGCAAGAATTCACCGCTCCCTAGTCAAAACAGAGCAGCTCGTCAGAGCAGGACGAGTATCTGATGGCGTGTCCTGCACACGCTGCGGGCAGCTTCCCTCCCCCGTGCATGCGCGAACTCAATGGCGGACTTGTAAACAACCACTGAANNAACCAAGCAATGAGAAAACTGCCCATCCCTCCTTTGTCAACAACAGCTTACACGACAAATACAAGTAAACAGAAGAAGACCAATGAAGAAAAGCAAGCTAAAAAGAAAGAATCAGATGGAGCGACGTTGCGGGGAGGGGCTTTGGAGGCGAGCTGGAGCGCAGCAGAGAGAGAGAGGGAGGGACCTGGAAATTGTACTCGTTCGTTTTCAAGCTAAGTCCACTCTCTTCTCAATCTTACCGACTTCAGCTTTAACTGACAGGTGTGGCATGTCTTGATGTAAGCTGTGACGTCTTTTTTGACATGGCATGACAGATGGCAATTCAGTACTAAGGAAAAACAAGAGAAAAAATGGTTTCTCACCCCCCTATGCGAGCTTCCAAACGGAGCGCAAAAAAGGGAAAACCCGATCCTGACATCACTACATAGAGAACCCACATCTAGTTAAGGTGCGAAATTATAACAAAGCGCTCCACATTAACAAAAGTCTCCAATCAGTGCCTTAAAAGTATAACGAGTACGATTTTCCCCCTCAAACATCACTTATGACCCACTAGAAGTGTGTGGCGGTGTCTGTATCTGCAGAGACCCTGCCCCCTGCCTGTATTTTCTTATTTTGCTGTGTTCGGGATTCGGGGCATCAACCTTTGGGCAGTGGTGTGTAGCCCCCAGACAATAACAGTGTGCAGGGCGTAAGGTGTGGGAAAAACGCAACCAGTTGCGAGATCATAAGCACGTGACACCACCAGAAGTGTGTTTGCTTTAAGCCGGGGAGGAGGGGCCAACTTTCAATGTTGTGTTTACAAACCGCAACCGACAAATCCTACTCGTTATACCTTCAACAGCAAAACCTATCGATTAAACACGGCTAACAGCCTAGTTCTCAAATTGGACAAGCTCCCAATTTGTTATGGCCCAGTTCCGAGACCATAGCAAATAAGGGAAGCACACCTGAGGGACAAACTAAAAGAAAGGACTTTTATTTAACAGAGATTAATTTAGTTTAACAAATGAATCGTTGAACAAACAATTCAAACAAATGAGAGTGGCAGGAAAACATGCTGCCACGCTAACCAAATCACCTATACAGGAAATCAAAAACTTCACACTACCAGGATGGGATGGGTCTTATGTAACCTGGAGACAGTGGCCAGCTGCCTCCTATCCTTGATGGCCTGCAGCTCCAACCAACCAGGAAGCAGCAACACTGAAAGACAACAGACACAACACAGCAACAAAACAACACACACAAGCCTTGGCAGAGGCCATGGGGATGTCTCACCTAACATTGAGAGATGAAATAGTACACCCATTGCTGTTAGTGCTGGGCTCTAGCCAAGAGTCTGCAGCACAAGCCCAGTTAGACAGCATTGAGACTTCAACTCCTATGGAACGCATCTGCATCTATGCACTGACAAACCACTTGAGAGACAGCCCTTGCTCTTCCATGCCAAAACCAATCTTCCAAACAGTTTGCCAGAAAGCTGTGCCAGGAAATGAATTTGTTCCTGAATGTCTGCAGTTGTAAAAGGTTGCCATGTCCAATACCACTGCATAGCAATCCATGGGAAATTGTGGGACAGACTGGTTCAACAGGACTCTTAGTGACTTATTGAAACTCCATTCACCAACAGTACAACTGTTATTATACCTGGCTATTATACCTGTTGTTCAGCTTTATTCCTCAGCTTCCAGTTAAGTTTGTATTCAAGTCTTTCCTGCATAATCCTTACATGGCAAATTTTGGTATATGTTCAAGCACTCTGCTGTCTGACCTGCTGGAAGCTGCCAGAATTGTTCAGCAGCACACAGTCCAACAGCAAAAACATCATGCTAAACAATACAATAAGAAAGTCAAGGGTGTCACTCTGTAAGTCACCCGCAAAGGGAGAATGGGACTGACTGAGAAACAATTGTCATCCACAAGAGATAACTATTTATGTAAATTTTGTCCATATTTGTGATCCCCAGGAGACTCGGCCATTAGAGTCCCTACAGCACTGACTGTGTTAGTGTTTTGCCAGGATTGGCTGAATTTACAGTATAAGGCTGAAAAGAACATGACATTGGCTCGCAGACACATCCAGCCAGTGTTTCTGACCCGAGATCTTTTCTTTTCTACTAGAAGTACAATTCTGTCAAAGCCTGGTATGTCTTTGAAATAGTGGGCAAAGGATGAATTATGCATCAGCTACTGAACTGTACTTTGTACAACTCGGATTATGCTGTGAATAAAATATATTTAAAAAGTGAAATGGTGGAAAACATGAGCTGCTACCCAGAGCAATGAGACTGGAACATTTATTGTGGTTGAACTGCAATTCAGTCTGGCAACACTTGACCATGCAGATGACAATGCAATGACAATGATTTAAGGAACAAAAAGTAGTGGATATAAGTTTTAAACTGAATCTTCAAATATGACACTGCTAGTTTTAAGATTACAAACAAGACACACAATCTGAAAACTCTACCTCCATCCTTTCTTCTTTATGACACTTCCCAAGACAACTTCAGCCCTGGGAAAGGAGATTAGAGAGAGACAGCTTTTAATATTTAATAAATATTAAATTAGCATAACAGTATTAATAGTATTAATATTCGTCTTTAATATTTAATAAATAAAAATAAATGGAAATGTTTATAAAATTTAAGACATTTAATAAGCCATACAAAGTTGCTCGTTTACCACATAATGAGGTACAAGAACGCCCATTTTTTAAAAATGATGTCACAGGAGCTTTCATGCATGTTTTCTCTTACCAGTTTCTCAACAACCAGTTTCTCAGCTTATATTTAGCTAACAAAAGTAGCATCTTAACAATTTATCATTTTCTGTTACATAGTTTAAGCCTTTTGCGAACTACAGAGTGGTTTCATATTTATTGGTCCCTTTGCTCCAGAATGTGCACTAGGAATGGAAGGGTACAATTGAAAGCATGCTCTTATGCTTCAATATGACTTCTCAATTGACATTTGTCCTGCGGAATGACAACTGAGGTCATTATAAATAGAGCAGATTAGGTGAAGGAATATTACTATATAATATAATGAAGGGATTGTATGTTCTGCACACCTTTGTTGGGAAATCCTACTTCGCAGTTTAATTTTATAGAATTGTGAAATGGGATGCATTAGTGGGGGCATCCACAGTTCTTGAAGTGAAAGTTCCACTAATTTTCTGAAGAGACAATTCTAATGTATTGTAATTGTCTAAACAGAGTCGACACCTACTTCATCCATTGCAATATGCTGCAATAGGAAGTAATCAACAGAGAATCTCCAGAATGTGCACTAGGAATGGAAGGGTACAATTGAAAGCATGCTCTAGTGCTTCAATATGACTCCTCAATTGACATTTGACAACTGAGGTTATTATAAATAGAACAGATTAGGTGAAGGAATATTACTATATAATATAATGAAGGGATTGTATGTTCTACACACCTTTGTTGGGAAATCCTACTTTACAGTTTAATTTTATAGAATTGCTTCCTTTTTAAGTCACAGACACAGGACACCTGATCAGCACTCCCTTAAAATGTCTAGATCCAATAATTGACACTAATTTCTGGCATTTGATATTTTATGTCATAGCCCTTATTACTAATGTTCCCAGTGACAAAGGCATTGACGTCTTGGAGTGTTTTTTCAACTTACCTCAGAGCTCAGATTTTGAACATTGTATCATTCCCCTAGCAGAGATTGTGCTCACCCATAACTATTTTGTTTTAGAATGATTTCTTCTTACAGTGAAAAAGCATCTCTCCATGGGCTAACATGATTTTTAGTTTGTATTTTAGTTGTTAGGAGCTACCTAGGATTCTCAATAGTTCTTTTCTTGCCAACTTATTGTTGTACATGAGGTCACTGATTCCATTTTTTGATTTTAAAAAGGAAATTAAAAAGAAATTAAGAGGAGGTACAAGTGCTTTGTGTAATTTTTTTCATACTGATCTGTTTGTGGGGCTAACAAATAACAATGGCCTTTTAAGAACCACTCCACTGAGCAACAACGTGTGATGCGGATTAGGGTCTGTCTGAATGGGTGAACAACCGTCCACCAACCCTCCTTCATGACCATCCTCCTGACCAGGGTTGGACCTAGATTTGGTGAACTGGTGAACGGAAATTAATTCAATGATACCAACTTTTTTTAACATCATTTAACCGATTCACCGATAAAAAGAGAGAGCGAGAGAGAGGAGAAGAGAAGGAGAGAAGAGAGAGAAATAGAAAGTGCACATGCATGAGCAATCAAGTGAGGGGGAGCATGCATATGTACAGAAAAAGAGGTGAAACTTGTATATTTTCCTGTGGAGTCGAGGTGTTGCGGGTTACTGCAGTCCCATTTTGACTGCATCATCCACTGCTCTGTTTGCCTGGTAGGCAAACTGCAGGGGGTCCATCAAGGGGCCTGTGATGTCCATCAGGTGGGCCAAAGGACTTCATGACCACATATGTCAGGGTGACAGGTCTGTGGTCATTCACTCCTGTGATCAAGGGTTTCTTGGGGACTAGGATTAGATCATGAGTGCAAGTGGGAGGTCTGTGGGGAGGGACTTGCAGGGGTCACAGTTGGTTGTGTGTTGTGTGAGTTTGAGTGGGTGAGGGGTATGAATGTGGGCTTATCAAACCCACAGTAAAACACATTCAAGTCAGCCACTTGATGGTTCTCAAAAGTGTAGGGGAATGGTTTCCTGTGGCTGGTGATCTCCTGCACGCCTCTCTACAGTGAGCTGCTTTTCAGTGTGTAGCTTCTCTTTGCTACCCTAACCTGCCTTGTCAGCGTGTTTCTGACCTGGTTGTGCAGGGTTCTGTCCCCACTTTTGTAGGCCACCTCCTTGCCCTATCAAAGCTACATGAGATTATCTGTAAAGAGAGTTGCTGCTCCTCCAGCTAAGATCTCACACTCACTTTCTGGGTGTGAATATCAGTGAAAAGGGCTCTGGGGCCTTTAGAAAATGCTTTGTTAGAAAATTACAAAAGTAGGAGTGATTTTAGTGTTTTCTGATGTCTAAAAATCAGTAATTTTACTTTTACCTCAGTATTTTCTATCTCAAGTATTGTACTTCGTTACATTTCAAGTCATATCAATTACAGTGTAAAAGGTAATATGAAAAAGTCATGATAAACTGTGTGAGAATGGACCAAAAGAAAGGACTCAAAACAGCCAATCAGCAGCTGCAACAGAGAAGAAGCTGGTGTGTCTGCGGACATAGGAGGGCAGAGCTGCATGTCTAGACACTCCACACTCGGCTGACATTCTGGAAAAGAAACGTGTTGTGAATGTGTACGTTCACTGGCTGAGCGTCTGAGGGTGTGAGAGGTGCAGTCGCAACCACCCGGGCTTAGCAGTTTGTGGACAGTACAAAAAACGCACAACAACGCAATGAAATTAGGAATGATGTCCTTACAGGTTATGGGTACGATCAGCATTATCTCGGCATAGGTAAACATAAACGATGTTGCATCTATCACTGATTTAATGCACCACCCATTGAGCATGCTAAGTGACCTGAATCAAACACACCCCCAATGTTGCGTGACCAACAGGTGCATGCTGGGCCTAACCAAAATGCTCATGGTGGATCCTCCAGCCATGACTTGTACATTTGCTTAGGAACGTCTATCTTCAGTGTAGGAGTGTGAGATATTTCTGCTGTTTAGGATCCCTGATGTGACTGCAGAGTGCTCATTCAGCTAAAAAACATGACTTTTAAGGAACGCAGTGGGACCAGAGAAGTTGAGTGGACTAGTTCTATTTTGCATTGACAATGAGCAGAGAAGTTGAACTTAGAGCAGATCGTGGAGGACTTTGCGCTGCACTAGGCTCATGGCATGATTTTTAGACGAGTGAATACAACAACAAACTCTGTGATGGTTGTAACTCTCTCTCCAGATGAGATCGTCAACAACCACTGCCTTGCCTAGCCATGTAGTGTTGTGTGTGCTGCACTACATGATATGCAAAAACTGAGCAGACTCTCTCTGTGGAGTTTGTTTGCCTTGGTGATGCTGTATTATGATTTTAATTCTCTGTCAAGTCAAAGTCAATCAAATGAAATATGTACTGATCTCTAGAAATAAAGTTACAGTGCGGATGCATTATTCGGCAGAGGTGTGTTTTGTTCCCTGCCGAGAATTGCATTCCCTCTTTTGTCAGATCAGGCGACTGTTACAAATGTATTGATAATCACATTTGATCACTGAGTAACAGGAGAGAAACTAAAGAGGTGGATGCATTGCAGAACTACTTTTGTAGCTGCCGAGAAATGCATCCCCTATTATTTTATTCAGGAAGACCATAACACATGTGAAATTCTCACTGTCAAACCCCAGCAGACACACATAATATGTTATTACTTATCTCACAGTACTTTATAAGTGCAACATGTAATAGAAAATAGCCCTTGTGAGTTTTCTTCAAATTTTCAAACCTTTTAAAAACAATTAGATTATCTGCATTTTTTCTGACTATCTTTAGCAACATAAACAGCTTTTACTGTTACTGTTTTGAAGTGCATTTCTTATTCATAATAGTTTGTTTATCCTGAGACAAAATGGCACAAATGTCAAATATTAATTTATTTTTCATACGCTATACTTTCTTACACTGACAATTTCAAACACTTGCCATATTGTATGATTGCATTCTACATTGTTCACCCTGCTCACTATTATATATAAGGAGAATTCAACAACCCTGAGAGAAATGTGGTTTTGCCTTGACTGATTGTTCAGTAGAGCGAGGGGTCTATTTAAAGGAGTTGTTCTTGTCTTTGTTTGGAGAGGGCTGTCTGTTTAGCCGTGTGCATGTACTGTTGCCCTCAGTTCATTTGATATGAGCTGTGTTTTCCTGAGATAAGCCAGCTGAGCTAAGTTAACTATTTAGTTGAGTTTTTTCCACTTGTTGCAAGTGTGATATGGTTGCACTGAGTAAATATATTTTTTAGACTTTGACAAAGTATCTTCATCTCCCTCCTATGACATTCCTTGACCCTCTGGCCAGGCTTCCCTACATTTGTGTTTGTTGATAGATAGTTGTTGTTTATCATTGTAACTAAACTGCTGAAGTGCACAAATAATTCTTTCTCTGGCATTTTTTGTGTGTGCTTATGCTGATTTGCATGTAGCCTGGGAAAACCAAAACAGATGCAATCAGATTTGTGATTTTGCCAACAGAGACGCATTTATGTGGCTAAGCGCAAACAAAAGTGTAATAAGTTGCATCTTGATTTTATCCAGATATGAGTGACTTGGAATGACAAGTTTAAATGGGGGTCATACTTACCTTCCAGCAGTATACACTTCAGCTGTGTCGAACAGATTGATTCCATTCTCATATGCCAAAGTCATCAGCTCCTCTGCCACCTTCAACAGCAAAATTTGAGATGATAAATATGAGCAAAGTGTGATGCTGTTGTATTTTCTCTTCCTCGGACTTCTGAGAAGCCGTTTTGCTGACAGGTTTTAAAGTGAAGCATTCCTGATATAGCCGTTTGCCTTTTGAAGAACCTTTCAATTTATTTAAGAAAGACTTTTGAGCTGTGGTGGTGGTATGCCTATAGTAATGGCAGTGTCAGTTAGTTGCTTGGTATGTCCACCACTTCACCGGCTGTGGCTCAGGAGGTAGAGTGGATTGATCACAGGGTTGGCAGTTCAATCCCCACCTCCTCCTGTCCATGTGTCGAAGTGTCCCTGGGCAAGACACTGAACCCCAAATTGCTCCCGACGGTTAGGTCAGCATCCTACGTGGCAGCTCGCTGCCATCATGTGTGTGTGCGTGAATAGATGAATGAGCAGTACAAATATGGAGATAGATTTGTCTCAATATTATTTGTGTGAACAGATCGACAATTCGTGTGTAAATGTGTAATCTAAATATAAAACACCTTCCACAAATACAAAAAAGATTTGTAAAGTCACAAAAATATATGTAAAAAATAAAATAAAAATATAAAAAATATCTGTGAATACATTAAATTCATTTACAAATATATGAAAAGCATTTGTGAATAGCTTCCTAATATTTACAACTTTTGAATAGACATTTGTGAATTGAAAAGGCATTTGTGGATGTCAATTCTACGCTTGTGGATCTGCATTTTACACACACAGAGTTTTGAGACAAACTTTCTGCCAGTCCTAACGAAAATCCACTTGTATCACTTGGCCTTTTTCGGAAAGCACGTGATCGCCTGCTAACGACGTCATTTCCGCATTTCAAAGTAAGAGCACGCAGTCTTTCCATGAGCTGTTTATTTTTTGGAATATCAGCGATAAGTAATGTGCATTCATTATTTTATTATGTTAATGTGACACAGTGAGTATTAGTGTGTGTTTCTTTGTTCTATGTATATTATGTAGCTCACACTTTCGTGTACATTTCTGTTTGAGTATGAAAGGCACAAGGATGCTTGTGGGCAA
The DNA here is from genome assembly GCA_003416845.1 of Oplegnathus fasciatus. Classification (NCBI taxonomy): domain Eukaryota; kingdom Metazoa; phylum Chordata; class Actinopteri; order Centrarchiformes; family Oplegnathidae; genus Oplegnathus; species Oplegnathus fasciatus. The sequence goes on along the minus strand of NTHP01000408.1, from coordinate 462,354 downwards.
CTTTCAGGTCCCTAAAGCAGTGGGCTTGTGCTGCTTCTTCAGTTGGCAGTTATCTAGCCAAATCATCCTTTATATTTTTATTTTATTTTTTACATATATTTTTGTGACTTTACAAATCTTTTTTGTATTTGTGGAAGATGTTTTATATTTACAGATTACACATTTACAAACGGATTGCTGATCTGTTCACACAAATAATATTGAGACGATTCTGTCTTCACACAAAAATCTTGTAAAGTGCTTTGGATAAAAGTGCCATATAAATGCAGCCATTTACCATTTACTTCAGATCTCAACATCTTTTAGATGGATTGCCATATCTCTGGATATTCAAAGTCCCCAGAGGATGAATCCTAATGACTTTGGTGATCCCTGAGTTTTCCTCAGAGGACCATTAGGTTGACATCATTGGTTTTGAGTGAGATATCTCGACAACTATTGGCTAGAATGCCATGACATTTTTACAGATATTTAAGGTCTCTAATGTCTTTGTCTTCGAGATTTCTGAATTGCCGCCCAAATCTCTGATTTGTTCTACAATTGCTATGCTAACTGATATAGCTATTCAAGTATATATATGGGATGGTATATATTTTAATTTTGTGAGAGGCTGCTGCATCTGTTGCATCATTATCTTTTTGCAAGATTCACAATATTTTTCTTGCTGAGCTAATGTATGCATGAAGACACAAAAGTCTTTCATAATGTCCTTGCAAGATTGTAAACCACAGCTTGACAGCACCATATTCAAGTGAAACAATACGACAGTATAAAAACTAGTTATGAAATGCACTTTAATCATCGAGATAACTAACAACACTGACAGAACAGAGTCGTCACTCATGACAGTCCACACTTTTTAAGTGCTGTTGGTTGAAAGTTGCATTTGGACTTTATTTAGGTCATGCTGGATAGGCTGTCTGAACCATCTGGAAAGCTTGCGATGTTCGCAATAACTACACTCCCTCCAGACGTGTTACCTTTCTCCTGCCTGTCCCCTCACCAGAGCTTCCCTACTGCCTGCCTGATTCCTTGCCTGACTACCGGTTTAAAGATTTTTTGCCTACCTCTCTTTGGTTTTATCTGCCTGATCTGCTTGCCTGCCTGGTTTTTGACCCCATTTGACATCTGTCCACTTTGACTTTGCTGGAATGGTAAATTTTTTACATCCCAAAAAACTTTTATACCTAGTCAAAGACAAGTACAAATCATGTCACCATTGTAACAAAACTATAGATGGCTGATGGGTGTTGAGGTGCCTGTATAGAGACATTGGTGTTTTATTATTTAGTTAAAGAGGAGAAGTAAATGTTTATCATCTGTAGAGAAATTAAACACATATAATTACAGCTGCTACAAATTTGGTAGGATTATTTTATGGAGCTGCTGTTCACAGGAGCCAAAAGGACAAAATAACCTCAACAACAATTGCCCCTGTTTATAAATTCATCCCAAAGGTTGCTGTACGAGAGCTATACATTTAAGTTTTTGCTTGTGTATTGGTAAAGTTAGGTTAAAAAGAGAAAAAACAAGTTGATGTTCCAATGCCATAGTTGGTTTGACACCCTGTGTAAGAAGGTTATTTACAAGTCACAACCATGTGACTGAGAATGTTCCAGAGGATCGATCGATAGTTCTCTTAAGGTCTTTCAGGGGCATCTTCATCCAACGCGCACTCACATTCAGGAACCAAAAGCAGGTAATCTTTCTTTCTGCTATACGATATCAGCAGGTGAAGTCTTGGGAGCAGTTTGGAAAATGACGCGGGCGTCTGGTCCCGATGGCATCAAAAGATATGATCTCCTCTGGTGGAATCAGAAAGGTGAAAAGTCGGCTGATCTGTTTAATGCAATCTTATACAGTGGTAACCTACCGAAGTGCCTCAAGGAAAGTCGAACAACATTGATTCCTAAATCGTATGACCAACAGAGGCTGTCTGATCTTAATCAATGGTGACTCATTACCAGTCATTCTGAGGACCTTCTTGGGTGTCTTGACCAGAAGGTTGACTGAAGCTTGCCAGGTGCATAAACGGCAGAGGGGTTTCATAGAATCCCCTTGTTGCTCAGTTTGGGGATACAGTACTAGAGGACATGGTAAAACTGAGCAAGCAAGAAAAGAAACCACTAAGTGTAGTGTTCATTGATTTTGCTAAGACCTTTGACACAGTGTCTCTCAAACACATCTGGGAGGTCCTTGGCACGAGCTGATAAGGGTACTCACCAAAGACTCCAATAAGGGCTGCTACACGAGAACAAGAACCAAAGTGGGTGAGATCGAAAGGATCAAGCCGCAGACGGGGGTCAAGCAAGATGACCCCCTGGCCCCCATGCTCTTCAACTTGGCAATTGACCCACTCCTCTACATGTTAGAGAAGCTCTGGACTGGATTTAAGACATAGGGTACAAATGTAACATCCCAGGCATTTGCAGATGACCTGGTTTTGCTTCGTGATTCCTGGGATGTCCAGGAACCTAGCAATCCTGGAAAGATTCTGTTATACATTAAAATCAATGCTTGTGAAACGTGGATGTCGGCAGGCACTTCCATATGCGTAATCGGTGTGAAGGAATCAGACCGGTATCTAGGGGTCCAGATCCCGGGAAAGGGATTGTGAAACCCCCACTAAAGGAGTTGGTAAAAGAAATGACCGAGAAAATCTCAAGAGCAGCACTGAAACTTTCTCAAAAGTTGGAAATATTACAGACATATGCTCTCTCGAGGGTGATCTGTGGATCATGGTATGGCTGGCTGGGTCCTCCTGAATGAACATGACATGGACATGCAGGGATGGACTGCTGTATGCAAGTGACAGGAATCGTGGTCTGGGGATTGTTAAGTTAGCAACGCATAACCTGACAGTGCAACTGTGGAGGATAAAATGGCTACACAAGAACACCAGGACGGTCATCCCACAACAGGAGGTATGGAAGCTATGGCACCTGGTACAGGGTGAGACAAAGGGTGCAGACTTGGACCCGGAAAATCTCTATTGTATATAGATAACATTGAATATCATGAAACATCCACTCTGGTGGAGGGTTTTTTGGGGGGAGTTTTTCCTCATCAGAGTTGAGGGTCTAAGGACAGAGGGTGTCGTATGCTGTACAGATTGTAAAGCCCCTTAAGGCAAATGATTTGTGATATTGGGCTATATAAATAAAAACTGACTTGACTTGACTTGACTCTGGCTTGGAGTGACAAAGTTCAGGATATAGCCTTAAGACCCAGGGTGTTGGCACAGTTGTCTTCAAAGAAGGCAAGATCAGTAATGACTGGCGACGAGTGAATTAGACTGAAATGATTATGGCTGTCAAGCTATGCACAAATATGATTCCCACCCTCACAATGGTGAGTGGGGGCAAAGAGCAAAAGACGAGACTGCCACAGTGTTGGCTCTGTGGTAAAAATTAGAGAGACCATGAGACACATCATAGGGAGATAGGTTTGAAGAGCAACCGAATAAAAAATCACAACAAGATTTGGGATCTCCTGAAGTGTGTGGTTGAAGACAAGGGATGGACAGAAATGCAAGAGAAGAGAATCTCTACTAAAGAGGGAGAGGTGGGATTTCCAGACTTGATAATGGTGAGAGGTACCAAGGCATTGGTGCCTGATGTGGCCATAAGGTTGGAGGTTTCTTTAAGTCCACATTGATGGACACTGAATAGGAGAAAACTGACAAATACATAAAGCTGAAATTAAGTCTGCTCAGCTAGTGGTTCTATGATGATGTCAGCTCCCTGCAGGCACCTGTAGGCTGTCTAGGTTGCCTTGGCCCCCACAGAGGGTCTCGCCCTAGCACTGAATGTCAGAATGATGAAATTCAGTGAAACGCTCGTAAAAACATGGGAATAACTATGACTCTCTTGCATTTCAGAAGTAATATTTCACGTCTTAGCCAACATTAAGATTCATGTTAGAATGACCAACCCCCCACATACTCAAGAGTCTGCTGTTGATCAACCGACTGGAGATGTAACAAAGTGTCTACCCTATAACATATCAACAAAATGAAAAAAATGCATTTTTTGCAAATTAAGGTTTAAGTACAAAAAAATCCACTAATATGCATATTTATTTATTTATTATTGACCAAAAGTATTGAAATTGTGGATAACGCTTGGTAGCTTTCCAATAATCAGAGAACCATACTGTTATGTTTATTTTTGAAGAAGATATGTGTCTTTAGGTGGGGTGCGAGTCCAGTATGGGCCAACTTTGAGGGCCCCTGTCTCTTGAATGGTTTGTCATTCTGGTTAATCAAACCTCATTCTAACACTGTCATGTAGGTTAACATGTAGGAAAAAACTTGTTTAAATCCAAAGGGTTGAGGTCACAAAGTGATTGGTTGGCCAACAGAGAGCCAGCAGATGGTACCTTGGACTATTACATTTAGATGTGTTGATCATAACTGTATAGTTATGGTCACAAAATGGACGGAAAAATTACAAAATGTTCGACACAATAACTTCTAACTTTGTTATATGAGGCTTCACAAAAAGCAGTATATTGAGGAATTAATGGTAATGAAATCTTTGCGCTCAAGATGTCAACTGACATGTCAGTGATTGGTGGCCAGAAGTAAATTTAGCCTCACGTTGTCACTATCCCTAATTCCATAATAACTTGTTAAGGTTTAAAAGACAAAGTTTAGGACTTGTTTAAAACTCATTGTTTAGATGGGTCTCGACTTGGGACTTACCTGTCTTTACTTGGGACTTGACTCAAGGTCTTATAGCCAAGTAAGTCTTGGGTCTTCTAAGAATTACTTGTGACTTGCAAAACAATGACTTCGACCCATCTCAGTTGTCAGGTATTGGATCATAAACCAAACTATTGGACAAATTTACCTTTTTGACTGGATGATGGCTCTAGATTAAAAGTGATGGGATCACCAAAGTTATTACAATTCATCCTGTAGGGATCATGAATGTCTGTACCAAATTTCATTACAATTCAGGAGATCGACATGTTAATGCATTTCAGTCTGGACCAAGTGGTGGGCACTACTAGCGTGGCTAAAAATGATGTGTGTAAATTTACCATCAAAGACACATTGAGTTGAAACATGACAAAATATAAAACAGTATTTCAACATGTTTAAAGTTACATTTGCACTTCAAAGGCTAAACACCGGGTGGATAAGTCTCACTTTCAGTTTTTTCCAGTTTATTCCATCTTTGTTTAAGCTTGAGAAGCCTGTTCCCGAAAATAAAAACGCTTCCCTAGTCAGTACAGATACAGATTGAATCAGTGCATTTTACTTGGTGAACCTCTTCTCTTGTTGTTACACCCTGTTAAACTTGTGCCTGGATTACATGAGACTGTACAGATGTTCAGGTACTCTCCCCTACCTCATCCGTTATCTGGCCTCCAAAGGTAACCCACGTGCCTGCACAAAAATAAAATGATTGTGAAAAAAAAATACAAAAAACGACAAGAGAATTGAAACAAATTTCAATTGAATGGCAACAAATTTGAGTATTGTTCAGTTTGCAAGCCAACATTTGACAGTGTGCAGGCACAGATTTGTCAGAGAAAAGTAAGTCGTTAGTTCGTTAGTTTAACAGATGTTTTGAGCCTGCAAGAGGAATTGGGTAACTACATTTGAGAGAGTAATAGGAGATACAGATTGCCAAAAATGAGAGCGAACAGCTTTTATCATTCCAAGCGAGAGAAGCCCTAATATAATCTGTTAGATTGAAATGGTTTTCAAAGCCTGGTGATGGCCCTTGGCATAAATTGATTCTCTATTTTTGGCACAATTGAACTTTCCACCATACTTCCACCGTGCAGACTTTAAAGCTGTGTCCATTCACTCACTCACATACTTCCTATTAGACACTGAGTAGTTTACTCTGTGAGCAGTAAATTGAGATTTTGTACACTTGAATAAACGTTAATCATCGTCATTTTGTGTTTCAATCTTTCGAAACTTAAAAATGCATTGTTTCACATCTATAATTAACACAAGTGCTTTCAATGCATATTATTACATTATTTAAAATTATAGAGATATGTTTACAATTATATATTGAGGGGGACAACTCATGTTTGGGGGGGGGGGGGGGGGGGGTCAGGACCCTCATGCCCCCCCCCCGTAATATCAGCCCATGGTAACGGGTTACATTGATGAGTCTTACCAGTAGTGTTCACGTAATGTAATCTGCTTTGTCAGAACTGAGGTTATTTGTTGCCCATAACTGTTGTATATAAGATTCTTTACTTTGAGTTTATTAAATATCTGTAGCCATCACACAGCAGCAGAAACAATATGTGTTTCTAAATTGAGAGAAAAGTGCTGTGCGAAAATTTGCGCATCTGGCACAGCAGTGGTAAATTAATTAATTATTTATAATCAAGATCCGATCCTGGCTGGCTAGGATCTAATAGTAATTGTGTTTTTCTACACCTCAGACAGATAAACTGTAACACAAAGATTCTTAGTTTATAGACTGCAGTCATGTAATTTGCTAAGATAAGATAAACCTTTATTGAAATTCGGTTGTCGCAGCAGCACCATGACAGCAATAATTACAGATAAGTATAGAGGTAAAGAATAAGTAACAAAGGTATATAAAACTAGAATAAAAAAGAATACAAAATAAAACTATACACAAGCATTTGGAGACAAAGATTACAAGGTTAAGTGTCAGTGGTTCGGTTAAAGTGACAGTGGTGTGATTAATAGCAGCAGAATCAACATGTCTATGTAAACAGCAAACACCAGACTAATATATGATATGATTAAGTAATGGAACCTAGGTTGTCTGTATTAATATGGATGATCCGGTGGCTTAATGAGCTGCCCTTGTGCCACAGCCCATCATGGAGAGGATGAGAGGGGTTGTCTAGGATGGCTTTGATTTTGTCCTTCATCCTCCACTCTGCCACTGACTCCAGACTGTCCAGTTCCAGCCCAACCACAGAGCTGGCCTTCCTCGCCGGCTTGTTCAGCCTGCTGGCCTCAACAACCCTGATGCCAGCACACCACAGCAATGAACAGTGTATTAGCTACTATAGACTGGATCTTCGGTAGCCTGTAGCACACACTGAAGGATCAGAGTCTCCTCAGGAAGAACAGTCTGCTCTGTCCCTTCCTGAAGAGGGTCTTGGTGTTATGCGACCAGTCCAGTTTATTGTTGATTTGGACCCCGAGGTACTTGTATGAGTCCACCCTCTCCACTTCCTCTCCCTGGATGATAACTGGGACAGGGTACCTCCTCTTTCTCCGGTAGTCGACCACCAGCTCCTTGGTGTGGCTGATATTGAGCTTCAGGTGATTGTTGTTGCACCATGTGATGAAGCTCTCTATCAGTCCTCTGCACTCCTCCTCGTTGTCATTGTTAGTGCATCCAACAATGGAGGATTCATTGGAAAACTTTTGGAGGTGGCAGGAACCAGAGTTGAAGCGGAAGTCTGCGGTGTAGAGTGTGAAGTGGAATGGTGCCAGAACATAGTTGTTACATAGTGGCAGTCCTCAAGTTGAGTCCTGAGCTCCATCAGAGCTGTAGGGACATTTTTATTTTACTGCAAGTAAACATCCGATCCGTTAACTCTGGAAAGTCATGAATATTTTTCTGTCCTATCAAGTTTACTATTAAGGGGATTTTTCAGCATTGCTGCTTAAATTCAAAGTCTCACAGGATTTTGTCAACAACACAGACAGCATATTTGGGGTGATTATGTTGATTTTATCAGACAACGTCATGATTATGAAATGATTAGATTTTTTACCGCGGTGCAGCAGCTTGCTTGACATTTGAGCCACAATTAAATCACAAGGCTATTTCTTCCTTGTTTAGTTGTCTGACAACAGAAAAAGAAAAATGTAAATGAGAACAACCATAAGGTGAATTCGCTGCATGGGTCACTATTTGCAAGACTACAGCTAGATCCCTTTTGAGATTATTTCCCATCCTGCTCCTGGTGGAAAAAAAAATGTTGAACAATGGAGCAGAAACAGAAGCAGCTTTTGGCCATAGCTGCCCTTGTGCGTGCAGTGGTTTGCGTTATCTGCGGTGAGTGAGGACGTAACGTTAGCTGGGTGAGCATTACGAGCTAGCAGCCCACTAGCAAGGCATTTCCCTCCTCCCTACTTCAAACTTTCACCAGTTTACCGGAGCTAACCCCCGCTGCGCTTCCACTGTGTCCTAACAGCAAGCGAGTGTCCAACTATCGCGTCACATTCAGTTAAGACACGGTGTAACACAGCAGCCCTTGTGTGTGCAGTGACTTGCATCCTGAACAGATTTCGTCTAGGGCTCCAGAAATGCTAGGGCCGGCCCTGCGTCTGAGAAAATAAACAAGAAAGGTTAATGACAACTGTTGTATTGTGTTGATCGCTGTGGAGATGCTCATTTCTGCAATGTTACTAAATAAAATACAGCAGGAGAAAATAGAGAAAGCTGGCATAGAGATGAGTGCACGCATGAGTCAAAAATGTTGACTTGCAGACTGAATTGCACTTGAACTTGTTTGGTGCTCATTCAGTTATTTTGTCTCTATATACTTCCATAGATATTCATTGTTTTACTGTCATTGTAGATACATATATATGCCACACTTACCTAATCCAAGACAGGACACCCTCAGCCCCGATTTTCCCAGATTTCTGTTGACAAAAAAAAAAAAATCACAGTCCAGTGAGAGCAGCAAATTATACCATATCAATAAATTCTATTTTATATCAATCATATCTGAATTTCTTCTGTTTGGTTTTCACATGTCTAGTGTATTCCCAATAGCCCTTACCACTGTCTTCTGCTGAGCAGCACAATGAAATGTAGCCTACCAGCCAATCAGGATGAACTAAACACATTTGCCTCCTGAGTCCATACTGTATACAACAGGCCTTTTTCACGGCAGACATTCTGACTTGTTCATAGTGGATAAAGCACAGGTGTTATTACTAACATTAACGATGTCTCTGTTCTATTCAAGTGTCTCAGTAAGCAGGGTTTCAGACAAAAAACAGCTCTGTGTTAAAACAACACAGGGGGCTGCAGTGGTGGGGGCATGTTGTTTAAGGTATTGGTAAGACAATTAAATACGATTTAGGAAGTCCAGTTGGAGTAACAGATTATAACGTTTATGAGATGCCAAAACACTGCACAACAGTTTATAATACTCAGAGACAGGATTTTACAACTGGAGAGTTATCACGGCAACAACTACTTTATCTTTCAATGACCACCATTTAAACAGTAGAAATACAGTGTTCACGTTCTAAAATAATACACCAGGAATGTACACTTTCATGTATGTGACTGGCCAGCACTTTGCCGGGTGATTGCCAAATGTATGAGGGGGCTGCATTTTTTCACACAGAGCTAAAGTCGGTCTATTTTACATTTTATTATTTTCATCTGTGCTTTTTTTACTGTGACATGTCAAAAAGTCTTCTGTGAAAAAGTCATTTTAGTGTATTATATGGAATTGGGGCACAACAACTGTCTCCAGTGGCAGCTAAACAGTGCTGGGAGCCCTGGTGCCAATCCTGACCTTTCATTTATAGTCCACCATAGGCCACACCTGGACAGTGGACTGCGGTGAAAGCTGCACACCTTGGGTTAAAGTAATGCAGTATGGCAGAGAAGACATGCCTGAAGGGCCTGATCGTGTTGGCCCCATGGCTGGTACCACCCACCTCACTGCACAGACCTGCCATTCATTGATGGTGTCAACCAATTGTCGATATATAGTTGTGTCAATCATAAGTCAGTCAGTGTTTTTGTGTTGTTAAAATACCAGTGGGTGCATAGCTATCATACCAGTCAACCTGGGTCAGTAAATGAAATTTAAAACACGGATCAAGACAGTTTTTCAAAGGCAACGTGCTAAACTGGAGTTCCTCCTCTTCTTATGTGAGACAGCTTGAGGGGCCATGACAAATCCTCTAGCTCTCTAAATACAGCCATTTTTATACACATCTTTAGCCATGCAAACGGCATAAATTTTCGGGTATGTTTCCCAGAAAATGTATCCTAATGACTTTCGTGATTTTCCCCCAGTGCCACCTTGAAGTTTATAATTGTGGTTAAAGTGAAATGCCTCAACAACTATTTGATGGATTGCCATGTAATTTTGTGTGCACATACTTGTTCACCTGGGGATGAACTGTAATCACATTGGTGGGTCCCTTAACTTTTCATGTAGAGCCATGATCAGGTCAAATTTTTAATTTGTCCAATACTTAGATTTATGACTAAATATTTGCTAAATAATGTTATTCCCATCAGCCTCGTCTGTACTGTACTAACATCCTAAAGTAAGATGGTGAACATGGTAAACATTATACTTGCTAAACACTGCTGTGTCCAAGCACAGCCTCACTGAGCTGCAAGCATGGCTGTGGAATCTTGTTACCACCATGTGAAGGCAATTTCTGAATGAAGAAACATGATGATACGCAGCCCTACTTCAAAGGGACATCAGCAACTAGTAAGAATTAACTTTTAGAACAGGTGTCAGATGCCCCCTTTTTTCGTTGTGCAAGCAGACGAAGTCACAGATATATCACTAATGGTGATTGTGTTGCACTATATAATTTGAACTGCAGTGACAGAGAATTTAGGGGATTCAGAGGTAAAAGACATAACGACAGCTTGTCTGTCATATATTCTATATAAGATGCGATTGAGCCCCTGTACCTAACCGAGATTGCACAGGGCGAGCACAAATATTGGTGGGGTTCAACCTACAGAAAGTTATCCAAACACACTTTTTGTGCACTGTTACAACCACCAGTTAAACCTGACACAGAAATGAGAAGTTGATACAGCCAGTACTTGCTGAGCAGTTAAAAACAAGACATGTAAACAACTGCAAGAGTGAGCAGATGGTTTTGCTCAAGATGCACAAAATAATGTAAAGCAGGGGGCAACAAATACGGCAACGGTTATGAAGGAGGCATACGACACTGATAATTTTGTAGAAGATAGGTTTTGCAAAAGTGACCTTTTGCTTGTTCATTGTATACTCTTCCCCAAGTACCTGAAGTAATTACCCAGCACAGACCCTGGGTTAGCAGTCAATATATGGCCCATCAAACCAAGGCAAAACTCGAAATTGAGCTGAAGTATCTGTATGAGTACACAGAACTGCATACAAGGAACAATGCACTGATTCTTGAAGTCAATAAATGGCAACCACCTGCAGTCAGTTTTGTTAGAAACGGTGACATGCTCAAAACAAGCATTATAAAATGATCAAGAAATTTACAAGAGTGGGGCAGAGGTGGATGAACCCTGGACATATTTTCAATCGAAAACAAATTCATTAGTGGACTGGTGGACTTCAACAGCAAAGTTATTAATTGGCACACATTAAAAAAACAAGAAGGAACTTTTCTTTTCAAGAAATGAGGTGAGTTCATCAGTGCATCATGCTAGACAGTACACATATTGGGTATGTAGTGCATAGTATACAATTTCAGATGCATCGCATGTGATTATCGTTCAATATACTTTGTGTGAATAAACAGTAGTATGTATCTTTTTGGACGCACTCAACGCGTAATTATGACATCACTTCCTGAGAGCCTCTTTGCCGGTTGGAGACACGTAACCATAGTAACCCGTGCCAAACAATTAACTAATTTTAAAAATCTCACGCAGCCCTGGGCTACCACTCTTGTTATCCTCTCTCTCCCTCAGCACCTCTCATGGAGGTCATGGTCTAATTGAGTTGAGTCAACAACACAAACACAGTTTTGTGTCATTGACTGGTTAATTCTGTTTGAGTTAAGTGGGCAGAATAGGCTTAATATGATTAGGCTCTACAGCTCTTTCTTCTCTTTTTACTGCTTGCTTGTCAGCATTTAATTAAAATTGTCTATCTTAACCAAAAGTGTAATTGATTTGATTTTATGTTGAATGCAAAACTCCTGCATCAGATGATGCCTGCTAAAATCAAAGATGATATGCCTTGATCAACAATGTTCCACTGCCAAGTTTCACTGCCAGAAACTGCTAAGCTCATTTCTGTACCAGCCTTTACTGAACGGGTGTCATCTTTGACTGGGAAGATACGCGATAATTTTTTTTATTTATTTAGCTAAGCTGTTAGTAGAGTAGTAGTATAAGAAATTAATTTCCATAGGTTCACAGCATGACTCTTTAATTACTTTTAATTGGTTGTAGATTTATATTGGCCACTTTCACTTTAGCTCAGGGCTGTAACTGTGTTAATATATAAAACACAGTTATAGCCCTGAGCTCATCTTACCTGTAAATCATGCCAGTGGCATAAGACATGCTGTCCCTGAGTGAAACATGGTTCATCCTAAGGAAATCCTCCAGGTTTTTGAGCTGAGCAGCTGCGCGAACCTCTCTCAGGCGCTGAAACTCTGCTAACTGGCTACTGCGCTGTTGCTTTTCTTCCTGCTCCAGTGCTTGCTCTGACAAGAAACAGCTCAGGCCACTGTGCACACTCTCACTCATGGATGACAGGGACAGTATCTTGCCTCCAGACCCGCCACTTCCACTGCTGATGCTACTGCTTCGACATATCCCACTGCTGTCTCGACTCCCAGGTGGGACCCCTCCACTGCCCCCAGGCTTGGGCATCTAGAAGTTGATGATGAAACAAAATCTTTTGTCACAATCAAACAGGAGTGTGATAGAGCCATGACTATAAATACCACCTCCACTGATCTGAGTGGGTCGGTCAATCATTAGGACAATCCTAACACTCTTCTCAACCCTTCCCACCGCCATGTGCATAATGGCTTGTAACATAATCACAGCTGTGTTTCATGGTCTCTGCTCTGTCTCTGCTGTCTGCATTATTGAAGTACAAACACCGAATAATTTATAGGTGACTTAAGTTTTGTATGTGAAGGACTGATGTGCTTTGCTGTTTGTCCGTGCGGATGAAAAGATGAACATGCACACATGCACATGACAATGTTGTTTAAATTGGTGCAAGATCCATACTCACACACTAGGTGCCTGGGTAGACATCTGTGGAATTGTGGCATGCATGAGGATAATTCACTTTGGGGAGACATAGTACTGTTGGCTGAAGGAAGAATTGAAAGACAAGATGATCTTTTGAGAACTGACAGTCTTACAGTTAACTTAAGATTCTCTGCTAATTGTTATTGAGTATCAGACAAGAACACAAAAAGATAGCATAGTGAGAATAGGCTTAGATAATCAATGTAACACTGATGGAATTGAACACAATAGGCAAACAGCTCACACCACTAAACTGTCTTTAAATAATCAGTTCCAAAAATAGATGTGTTTATCCTCAAAATTATAATATTTTTTAAAACACATACCGTAGTTTCCTATTTCCTATTTCTCACTGACATTTTTGTAGCAGTAGCTGTAGCTTGTAGAAATAAATTTGCCTTCCGCAAATGCTTCCCATTGTAAATGATGCATATACTCATGCTTGACTGTACAAATATTAGGTGAGGAAAGGGGGAGGGTTCTGTGTTTTTTCTTTCTGCTGAAGGGAGGGTAGTCAGCCTTTTAACTTTTTCTCATTCCACATTTATATTTTATTCTTCCCTTGTGAGATGCATTGTAAAAAATGAAAACGTAACATCAAAAAGTGTGCACTGGGGTAATCAAGATGCACTTTGCCCATATGCAGAGATTCCTCCGCTTATGGCAGATCCTGAAAAAACAACCAGGGCTTTATTTTTCTCAATCAAAATACATTTTTGAGGGGTCTCAAAAAATTTTTCTATTTATCTTTACATTAAGTTTATATGCATATTGAATTGTTGACAGGTAAATAGCAGCACAGAAAATGTGACCGACAGTAAACACACAGCTGATGTATATTGGTGCCACAACTGCTGGAATCCTGGCGCTGCTGATTATAGTTACTACTATACATTAAACAAACAAACAAATCCAACATGGCATTGGGAGATTCGCTGGTTATAAAAGCCTTTAAAGTCGAGATTTTGCCAGTACTGCCCAACAATAGCTATGAGCCTATTTGATTGCAACTTAAGCCATATATTAACGGGACGGATCCGAAAATGATTCAGAGATCACTGTGGGACTGGCAGTGAGCTTTGCAGGTACAGTGTGGGTATGGGTTTGCAAACTGGTCCTGTGACTCTGATCAGAAAAAAAAAACTGAGTTTTAAACTTGTTTTTCACTGTTTTGGAAGCACAGCACAGGATACCGGATCCCCTGATTTTTAAAGAGTAATTTGCACACTGCTAACCATCACCTTAAAGCGAGAGTATGCACACAGCTTTCTCTCTCTCTTCTGCACTTCAGCGAGCTCTGAAATAGTGGTTACCTGGATGTAACTCCAGTTCCATGAGTATGTGCATATCCCTCCGTTGGGCGTCACTATTGGCTGAGGCTCTGCCTCAGCACACTGAGACAGATCTTTGCACTCACTGTCCAATCAGGTGGTAGCATACCTATCCTTTAAAACAGCAACACATCTGCTGTTCGCCTCCTTTTTGAGCTCAGCAGCTGACAACAGGGGTCAGCTGGGCATGCAGTTAAAGGGCTATGCAGGTAGTAATAGAACTGGAGTTACATCCAGGTGATTACTATTCTTATGCCGTACATGTAGCACCACCTTTGGTAGCACCACAGTCCATGGCACATGAAGATTTCCTAGAAACTTGTTGTGCAAATAACATTGAAGCTGAGCGCCCAGACAGAGAGCGAAGGTGCCTCTCCCGATCATCTGTGTGAGGGGCAAAAACATTCCCAGGTGAACAATCCTGAATGTGATGACCTTGGGTTGAAAGTCCGGAACTCTTGTTGCACCCTCACTGATACGTAAGCAGGAGGGGTGAGCGGACAGAGCAGAGATCCCCTGCCCTCTAGTTGTGGAAAAGGGCTAAAAAGAGCGCTGTCTATGTGGACAAAATACTCAGGCTCGCTTGCTCCAAGGACTCAATGGGCGGGCCTGAGAGACAGCATGACGAGTTCGCTGGCAACTGAGGTGGACATGGAGCAGAACTTTCTGTCCTGCAATGACTCCAGAAAGTTGATGTGATGAGATGACTAAGCTGACATAATGTCCGATCCTAGTCCAGACGCACTACCTAACATAGAAAACCAGGTGTGTTCCAAAAAGGATTGCTGACGTGGCTGGGGGCTAGAGTGAGGATGTGTTGTTTGTCGCGGTTCAAGTGCAATTCCAGCTATGCAAAAACAAGGCATAAGATTCTTGATGTGCTCTGCCCTGGGCATACCACCAGGTGAGTGGTTGACATCAGTGCGAACAGAGACATGACCATTTCCAATGACCATAGCGGCGAGTAAAGTCACTTTGTGGTCATCTGACATGCCACATGAGGGCAAAAAAGGAAGACAAGAAGATGCATGGCATAGCTGTGTCCAGATGCTGTCTGGCAAGGAGAAAAAAAGCTTTTTCCCCTTCTTCACCTTAGATGAGATGGGAAGACGTGAAACCACTCCATGCCAGGTGGGCTGAAACACTTGTGCATCGTTGCACAATCCCCTGCACCCTATTTGGTGAACATGCAGTGAGTGCAGAGAGGTTAGATGGCATAGAAAATGTACAGATAAGAGGCCAGGGAAGAACGTGCATCAGACAGCGCCTTCCTTCACCTGAGTTGGGGAGCAGCAACCCCATCCCAGGAGGGGTGCCTCCAATCAACATATTACATGCATCTAAAACAGCCTGTGTATCAGGCTGGGGGAGACCGCAAGCAGCCAACCGTCTCTGGAAAATCTGGACTTTTTCAAACCTCTGCTGATGTGGAAGGAGTACAAGGATATGCAGCTGGTGAGCTGATCTACAGAGAAAGGGTTTGAGAACAGGATAATGTCCTTCTCAATGGCTGCAAAATCTTGAAAGTGCTGGTTAAATTCTGTGAGCAGTGATGTGAGCACAGTCACATATTTCCCTGTTTTGAGCAATTTGGCATTTGGGAAACTGGAGATAATTTCTCGCACAGTTAGGAAGCATTGCAGTCACTGATTTGCCTTTGAAAGACCATCTTTTCCTTGCAAGCTTTTGTCCAATGTGTTCTGATGGCCAGTGAGAACAACTAACAAAGCGAGGTCTGCCAACCACTCAGGGTTGCTCAGCTAATTTCAGATCTCGACGAATAGAACCTTTCTAGAACTGTGCACACATCTGAGTAGTCAATTTCCAGAAAGCCAGAAACCCCAGGTCATGAAGCACTCTTGATCAGATGAAATTAATAGTTTTCTACAAGGTAATCATCACTTCATCCGGCTGGGTTGCTCTGACACAGAGTGCTTTCTCATAATACAATGCAATTTCATGGCGTCTCTTCCAGACTCCCTAACTTTACTGCGTACCAGGGATACCATTCCATTCTGCTCACCTCTCATGGCTGGAGCGCCATTGACTGCTACTCCACACCAGGCTTGGACTGGCAATCTGGCAACTCTGGCAAATGCCAGATTGTCACCTAGTGGGCCGCAAGGCCACCAGCAATGTGGGAAAAGAAAAATTGTGGGGGGAAAAAAACGACTTGCCGGCCCACTTGATGTTGGAACAACCCATTGGGGGTTACACGGTCCCAAACAGGCTACCTACTGTATAGGCAGGGGCAGGAACTGCTACCGTCACCACCTCCCCCCACCCCTTCAAGTGGGTCCATCCATCCAGGTAAGATCAGAGGGCAAGCAGGAAATAATTAAATCATAATCAAATAAAGACAGAAAGAGTGAAGAAAATACAAATGAAATGGATAAAGGTCCCAAAAAGTGAAAAGGTGGAGCAGAAAAGGTCAGAGAGAAAAAGAAAAAAATCTCAAGGCTGATGTTGCAAAATGGGGACAAGGACAAGCGACATGATGACAACCTCCCAGCAGCAGGTGATACTGCATGTAGTCGTGACAGTGTTAACGGAGCTAGCGGAGCAAGCAGAGCTACGCCAACTTGATATCTATTGGTTAGCCTATATGTTAGAAAAAGCCTGATATTGCAGTGTGTATAGTGGGGAAACGAAAATTGCCAGGGCTGAATTTTGTTCCCAGTCTGACCTTGCTCCACACTCTAGAAAGAAGTCATTTCCCCATTTTCCTGTATGGAATCTGACACAGTTATCCTGAATACAGGAACACCCCAAGGCTGTGTGCTCTCACCGGTTTTGTTTTCCCTATACACTAATGAAATGCAAATTATGAATTCAACCTGCCAATTGTATAAATAAGCTGATGATATGGTGCTAGTTGGTCTTATGCAGACAGGGGACACAGTGTCTACATATTTCTATCATATTGGTGAGCTTACTAAGTGATGTGAAGACAGTGCCCTTTTTATTAATGAAACTAAGACTAAGAAGCTGGTTATTGTGAGTCACCCCAATGCCTGTCATAATTTTGAAGCAGCAGAGTGTACATTTTTAGGAACCTTTTTTCATTGCACTGTAAGTTTAGCCAACACAGAATACATTTTTAAAAAAGCAATGCAGCACTTGTATCAAATCAGGAAACTGGATTTATACGATATAAGCAAAAACATTTTAGAGACTGTTTAAAGAAATCTCATTGAATGTGTTTTAACTTTCAATATGTGTACATGGTATGGGTACTTGGGGGCTAAGACTGTCCAGAATTACAAACATGGCCAGTAAAATTATTGGGACATGGGAAATAAGGGTGCTGAAGCCCATGAGTTAATAAAAAAAGTTTAAACTTATAATGTTCCTCCCCTTTTTCACTGGGATATACGTGTGTAGTACACCAGTATTTGTGACAGGAAAGAGGTCTTACTTTGTTTTTTATCCATTAATTATCAACATCACATTTGAACACACTGAGGTGTTTTAGGGAGTTTAGAGTTTTTCCTATGTCATTGTCCCACTCCAAGTAACCAAAGATTTCAGAGCACTAATCATCCTGTCAGACAGACCCCTGGACCCTAATTACATCCACTTATAGACACAATAGGATGTGTGGTTTGGTTATAGTTCTTGATTATAAAACAGATCTGGTAACAAGCAGTTACCCCTTCCTTTCCCTTTTGCAAATGTAACGCAGTAATGTTTACATATTGACCTGCTTTTCATTTTTATCTAAGTACATTTTATAGTAGAGAAATATTCTAGTATACTTTCCATCCCTGATTATAAACTATGATGAACTGGTGATGGGCCGCATCTCACTCCCTCATCCTCTCCTTGTAATTTTCATGCTAGACTTCATTGTTCTTGACTGCGTAGTTGTGTGGACTATGTGCTTCTTTCATATACACAAGTCTGCTGTTAAAACATTCTAAAATTAATTGTAAATTATCCTGGCCATTCAAATGAATGTAAAAACCATGAGTCGTGCAGCATTTAGTATGACGTCATTATACAGACTGACTCTTTCAGCACCCCAACTCTGACTGACTTCCAGTGTCCCTGTTTGTGAGACTGCAAAAATACCTTTGAAGACGGCACCTGCTGCTCAACGAGGTAAGAAAAATGCAATCTTTACTTTTAGTTTGAGGTTTGCATAGAAAACCCTATGTGACTGAATCATGGAGTAATGTATGGAGTGCTGGCCAGTGTTATCTATATATTATTTTCCACAAAGTACAAGTCAAACATTAGCAGAGTTTAATCATCTTTTATGCCTGTCTTTACGAAGAATATTATAAGCCTAGAAGAGCTGGTATTTATTGCAAAGATACACTGCAATAAATACTCATAAGCTCATAAACCCACACATTATAAATACAGTTGTGTATTTTCCATGAAATCCATCCTTAATGATGTCCTCAGACATGCAAATAAATCAAGAGTACAATCTCTACTCTCTCCATTTTCCTAACCCGCTAGAGCGCTTATATCAGAAAATCCCCAGCCACTCAATAATTTAAGACCCTCTTTCCACATCCTGATGACAAAGATGGAACATCTAGCTACTAGCTACTTTCACTGAGACTGAACAGAAGAACAGCGGTGTCTCAAGAGAGAGAGGAACAAGAGAAAAGGACACTAGAGAATCAAATGTCGAACTATCTTGGGCCACCATGATCTTCCCCTTTTCACAGTTCCATATAGTACTCCAGACATGGGCAGCATATCCATGCAACATCAATCATTTTATCCCATTATCAATCAATCCATCATAAACATTATTAGCTACTCACCCGAGTGGTTGGCGTTCGGCCGATGTAGGGGTTCTGGACTACACTGCTCATGATAGCACTTGGTGATGGCCAGATAAAGCAGTATGTGTTTTACTCAGCCAAATGCCAAGCAGAGTGGCTTCTGGATGGCTTTAAAAGTAGTTGGTGGAGGAGTTAATATGGCTTTCCACTCCCTCCTACTTGGTCACATGACACAAAAAGGGCCCTATCAGCAACGCTGTCTGCACTGCAGAGGCCAGAAAATAATCTCAAGTAAATTATTTATCTTGGCACTAAAACTAGCATCTGCACTAAAAGCTTGTGATTATCTGTTACAGCTGAAAGAATGCTAAAAACCCTGCAGTGATGTATCTATTTTCAGACAAACTCTGTGTATATATTAAAAGGATAACTACTATTACAACTACAAAGTGGGGTACAAAGTGCCATAGGTTTAGATTTGAGTATGCATGAGATATGTCCCTACCAATGTCAATGTGTGGCTGAATTGTCACAACCAATATTTCTGTCCGTCTCTCTGTCCCTCCTCTCCAGCCACATTCCTAATTCCCCAGACCCCTTTATTGCCATTTTCCATACATCCACCAGATGCCCTTTGACTTTCCCTCCTTTCCCCATCACCTGACTGCCCCACCCATCTTCACACCTGTTCCCACTTCCCTCATCTGCTCTGCAGTTGCCTGGCCTTCCCCACCCTCATCAGTCACTCACTATAGTACATATATTTTTCCATTTCCATTGTTCCCCTGTCAGATCATTACAGTTGCAATGTTGCCTAGACGTATTTTGTCTTCATTTTCAAACCACCTGAACCAGTACCTGCCTGCCTGCACGTGCCTGCCTACCTACCTGTACCCACACCTGCCTGTTCAGATCCTCTATTCCCTGAATTCTATGAACATTCCATGGAGAAGTTGAGGAGCCAACCTGATGTTGGTGGTCATCCATGTAAGGGACTCGCCTTGATATTTTCCCCAAAAGAAGTCATGGTCCCCATGGCTCCCAACGCCATTGGTTCATTTAGCTGCCCAGCGCCACAGAGATTCAGCTGCCCGTGCCCGCCGACATCCTGCCTGATCCCCAGTTGGCTGTCCCCACTGGCGTCCTGCCTGATCCCCCGTTGGCTGCTCCTGCTGGCGTCTTGCCAGGTCCCCAGTTGGCCACCCCTGCCGATGTCCTGCCAGTTCCCCAGAACCCCAGTTGGCCGCCCCCAACCGACGTCCAGCCAAACCTCCAGTCGGAGGCAAATATTCAAAGTGAAAGTTGGGCACCATACAGGAGAATAATCATAATCCTAAACCTGTCACTTATTAAGTCACAAAGTATTGCACTAAGCAAGCTGAAGACATAGCCAGTAGTACAGGACAAGATAAAAAGAAAACACAATCTATCAATTCAGCTTCATCATCAATTAAATCTTTTTGTATCGAAACCAAACAATCAAAGTAAATTCAAAGCAATCAAATGGTTATGGTTATTAATCAGACACAAAGTCTCTCACTCATCAATCACAGTTCAAATAAAATAAGAACTCACATAATCTTTCAGTCTCTCTGTTAGTGAGATTGTGTGCTAGTTGCGTGTGAGATTGTGTGCTAGTTGAGTGTGAAGGTGTGAATATTGTTATTTCTCTGCACTCTGCCAATCATTCTCCCAGCTGTAATTAAGTGTGCTTTGTGAGTACTGTGGTGGAACTGTTTGTCACTATTTAAATAACATCTATAAAGAAGAATATTGTGATTTAAGACAATCTACAGTCATTTGCCTTACCATAAATTCCCAATGGCAGTCTTATGGAAACAGTCAGATGATCCAATATTTGAAAACAAAGATGCAAAAATACAGTAGAAAGAAAGTAAAGGTTTGACAGCTGAATAGCTCTGCATCACAGTTTCCCTTTGTTGGTTTCCTATAACATATTAATTGTTAAAGGAGCTTAGCCTATTGCCAGCTACTGAGGGGTTTGA
>NTHP01000408.1:409352-421409 GCA_003416845.1 Oplegnathus fasciatus | reverse complement strand
TTTTCACTTGATTGGCATGGAATCAGCTGCTTAGCTGTCAAATGTAGGGTAATATTAATAACTTTGTTATAACGTTATCGTTACCAAACGTAGCCTTTGAACTCTAAGTTAGCGTAGCTAACATTAAAATAATGTTTCCTGGTTATAACTTACCTGTTTAGCTAACAAATCAATGATGTTGAGAGCTAGCAATAATAACTTTGACTTAGAACTCAGCTGGGCCCTGTTCCAGAAAGCAGGTTCAACAGACTAACTCTCAGTCTAACCCTGAGCTCTGAGTTGATCANNATGGCAACCGGCAAAAAAAAAAAAAAGGTTGTCTTACTCACCCTACTGGAGTTAGAGGTTCTGACACGTGCTTATGGTGAGTATGAGCACATCTTTCGGAAAAAAAACAACACAGCTGTAGCGGCAAAGGAGAGAGAATTGTTTAGTATATTAGCTTTTCAGCGCTACTCAGCCAACAGAAAAAAGGCAGAGGCCCACAAAATGGGTGGAGGTCACACCATATATATATATATATATATATATATATATATACGTGTGTGTGTGTGTATTTTTTTTTCATTCCTTTTTTTGGTTTGGCATTCCTCCCAACAGTCACTGATGATGTTATCTGCCTTGTTGAGCCTCCTGCCACAATAGAACTCCTTGCAGTTGTAAGTACTCAATACTCCAGAGATTTTGCCAAATCTAGTAGTTTAAAGTATACTGAAACAGAATGCTCTTCATCACAGGACGGTGATATTGATGAAGACATGTTGTCTGCTGCCACAGAGAGAGATCCAGAGAGGCCTACAGAGGTATACATCTTAATATTATGTATGGCAGCTACTGATTGTTTTCTCCCCATTTAATCTTTTTACATTCTTGTATAGAATTTTGAGTTTGAAATGTACACTGAAGTGATGAGAATAAATAATGAATGGAAAAACAAATTGCACATTGTTTTAGNNNNAGGCTAAATGTCAGGGTAATTCTGCATGTAGAATGGTAGAATTTGCAGCCATCCTTATATTTTCCCAGTTAGCAGTAAAGGAGTTGTACAAGATGTATCTAATAAAGAAGATGGCTAAAACAGACCTAGAAATGGTGTACTTGGGGTGGTAGATTAAAAGGGCAGATCTGGAAATTGAATTACTGGAACACCAGGTAGAGGTAGGTGCTTGATCACAGGCGAATTATGTTAATTATTGGAACAATATAAAAATACTAATTGTTGCATTTGTATTTGTAGGAAATAAAGAAGACCAAATGAAATGTGAATGAATTGTCTTTATTTGACTGCTGGCAGTGGTGGTAGCTTAATCAGCAAAGTGATTCCAGCAAATTATGTCTCGGACAGCTCTTCCATCCTGGAATTGTGACAGTGGTGGAGGAATCCCTGCACTTCCTGAACACCAAATTAAGGGAGAACTTTGACAAACACAAAGGCACGGGTGGTTATGATCCATCGTGGCGGTCCTACCAGTGTGAGCTGGCATTAGAGGAGCTTGTCTATTGCCACCCACTGTCCAGTGAAGACTACTGTCTTACTGTGAGCTTGGGCACTTCATCCACCAACAGCAGCAGTGATACAAGAAACTTGGGGGGTTTGGGGTTGAGCCCCCATACCTCAGTCACATCAGGTGTCACTCCACCACCACTCAGGAACTGGACCAGACAGGACACTAAAATGATACGTATCGAAATAGTGTTTCCCCTGTCGGACATGCTGGGTTCCTCACCTGCAGTCATTGGTGTCCAGCTGATCAGAGTGCTACTGGGAGATGTCTACCGTAGGAATGACAATATTCCCATTACAGCTATGCAGGGCACCAACTGTCCTCATCAGTTGGGAAGGGCAATGACAGTTGATGTGATCGGCTGATCACAATATTAAGTGTTAATGTTTTATTGTGTCGTTTGTGTGTCAGTAGTTTTAGTAAATAAATGTTTTTATGTGTACAGTCATTGCCCTGTGTTGTCTGTAAGTTACGCTTGGTCACTTTACGCATACTGTGCCCTTAAAATTAATTAATGGTGTGGTTATTATCTAAGTTCAAGTTGATTCTTTTCCAAAGTTAATCTGTGGGTTATAGACACTCTTGACTGATCACCTAGAGCAACTGTTTATTGGTATTATTAGGCGGACTATGAAATTGTATTGCTGGACGAATAATTGAAGTGATTCTGTTTATAATTCTGATTAATACTATTTCCCAAACTAAGGTAATATTCTGCTCCCTTTTACTTACAACTCTCATACAAACATTTCCACACGAGAGCTTTGCTAAAAATTCCCTTGGATTCATACTAAACATGTCCTCCTCTAGTTTTCCTTTAATTTACTCTAAAACCATACACTACAAAGGCATCAAATTTTATGTGGTAACAGTCAAGGATATTCTAAACAGGAATCAANNAATCAAGCATTTTACTGTATCAATCTACAGAATTTCCAAAAAGAAAGTCCCACATTTGTATCTTGAAATGACTTCCATTCTGAGACTTGAGGTGCTGTAAAAACACATTGCTCCATAATTTCTGATAGTGACTGATCGAGTTCAGGACAACTGGAAAATTAAGTATTTTTATTTTATCAATTTGGAAAATTTCCAAAACAAACGCCCCACATTTGTACCTTGACATGTATTCTCGTCTGAAACTTGAGGTGCTTTAAAAAACACATTGGTCCACAGTTTCTTGCAGTGATTAATTGAAAGCAGCTCTGACTACCTGCATAGACAAAATTAAGGGTTTTTAGTGTCAATTGAGAAATTCCAAAGTAAAAGTCTCATATTTTGGAAACCATTATAGCTGCATTGACTTCAGGTGAAGAATGAGGTGCTCTGAAAATACAATAGGGAATATATTCTTAATCTAAGTAATACATTCATATTTTGGAGTAATAACCCGACATGCACACACATAATTCAACATTTTCCCTGTGTCGTATCGGAGAAATTCTTCAGTACTTCACATTAGGTTGTTACGTGTCCTGCTTTTTTGTATGTTCTCCTTTGTTTCCGTCCCTTTTTGCTCAAACACAGCTTCACTGCATCACATCCACCCTCAGCTTCACCCACTCCCTTTAAGAGTATATATTTAATCACTACTGTAAATATATGTACTCTAGAACAATGTTGCAACAAAGCTTACACTACACTTAAGGAAAACAGCAGTTTGTTTGTCATTTGTGAGTAGATAGTCTTTCCTCTAGATAGCCAAAGTGTTTGTAACAAGATAAAATCATTAGCAGTCAGACTACATGCACGCAGAAGATGAACCTTTTTATTACGTCATTTCGGAAAAAGTCGTAGTCAGAATCCTTTATGTAATATGGCAAAACCTCCCTCTGTCATTTTTTTGGTGCACTGGTCAACAACATCTCTCAGCAGCAAATATACTGTGTTAGGATTCTGGATAAGTCAGAACACATACTTTAAGTATTTTCAATGTGTCAAGTTTCAGAGAAAAACTAAAGACAAAATAACACACTATATGTCACAAATCAAGGCAGAACCCAAATGCAGACAACGGACTAGGCAGGTAAGGTGAAAACAAAAGTTTTTATTTAAAGCTGGCAGAGGTGGTGAGAGGGTGGCTGACTGGCGATGGAGGAGAAATCTGAGGAGGAGCTTGACAGAGGGAAACCCAGGGAAGTGAGCTGGCAGGCAGGTTGACCAAGCTGGCAAGGTGGGTCAGGCGGAGAATCCTGGAGACAGGGAGAACAGGTGTTTGGCAAAAACAGACAGGCAGGCAGGCAGGCAAAGGTAACTAACTGGTTTCTAAGAACTACTGTAGAAGCACGCTCCTCAACAAACCATACATGGCACAACGATCCAGTGGGGACTGGCTGGTGCAGGGTCTTTGTAGGAGAATGGTGATGGCTTGATGACAGGCAGGGTCAGCAGCAGGTGTGAGTAATCAGCAGCAATCAGGGAGCCGGGAACCAGGAGCACCACGCCACACACAGACAGACACACAGATAGACACAGAAACAAACAGGAGCACAGGAGACACAGGGAAGGGTAAAACATGCCTTCTTTTTATGAACACACTGTAGGACTAACCTGTAAATTCATGCCTCCATCCACTTCTACTTGACATAGCCAAATACTAAACATATCTGCCCACTGCAAGTAGAAAGACGCACCTTTTTTAACAAGGTCCAAGATTGTAGCCAATCTTTTTTTATTAATAACGCGACTGATCAAATCCACTGCCTATGACTCAATAAAATAATCACATAGCTGAAAAGGTCTGAAAGCTTTGTACTTTGTTTGGTTTAATAATTGGGCCAAAAAGAGGAGTGCCACCTTGCCTTTGCGAGTATGACTGTGGTCTCGCAGTTTGCCGACTTGTGATCAGATCTTGCACACAGCCACTGTTCATGAGCTTCTAGGGATTTATAACTTTTAAACTCACGCAAAGTGTATGCACTCAGTCTGGGTATGTGAGTGGAAGTAGTGCATAGGGTTGGACGATCGTTTCTATTTTCATGTCATCCAATCGTGGTTACTTGAGATTGCCAGGTTATGAGGTGATTTATATAAGTGTGTGAACATTTTATTTAAAATATTTAAACACGAAAAAAATCTATTTAATAGCAATGTCTCCTATTCAAACAACGGCTCCCTTTTAAAGGTCTGTGTGTCTGTTTGCCTTAATATCGGCGTAGGAAAAATCAATCAGATTTGACCGAATTAAACAACAATTTAGACAAAACAAAACAAAAGGTAAGCAGGTAACCACAGTAACAGGCACAGGTAACAGAGTGTGTTCCTCACAAGATGGCACCCCCATTCCAACATGCAGCACGGCGTGACATACCTTCATATTCTCTAAAAAGCATAAAATATCTCATACCCCACCACCCCCTTCACACATGGACAAAGAAAAAGGTGGAGCATAGAAAAAAGACAAAAAAAACATTGTAAAGTGTAAACTGTATGTGGATTTATTTATGCACTGTGCATGGGACCACCGGCAACAGCGGTCACACTGAGGGGCAAATTCGCAACGAATGGATTGCGCCCGCTGATAGTACCACGAATTGCACAACACTTGCACCCGCTATCTGCCCCGTCTCAAGGTCCAATTCACAAAAGATACTGCGCCAGTGATATGACAGTGCAAACACACCCATAAAGTTTGGAGCTGAGTGGAAGTTGCCCTTGTTTTGCGTCTCAATGCAATTACCCATGTGTCAATCATGTGGTGAGTCAGTTTATCACTGTCGGACGGGTTGAGGCTGTGGTTCAATGCCAATTTTGACCACTTTTTCACTATTCCCTATAACTTTTATATGTTTTGATTTTAGATTTTTTTTTTTTGGCCTTTATGCCTTTATTGATAGGGACAGCTGAAGATGTGACAGGAAAGCAGGGAGAGAGAGCAGGGGACGACATGCGGTAAAGGACCCGGGCTGGAATCGAACTGGTCAGCCGCACGAGGGCTACTCCTCGCAACATGGGGCACCCAAGGTACCACTGCACTATCGTGGTGCCCCGTATGTTTTGATTTTAATAGGAATTATGAAACTGTTTTTGTCAACGTTTGTAACCCCTTTTTTGTACAATGAATTATTCAAAGTTTCAACAAGTGGCTTTTGGAGTGCGTTTTGANNATCACTGCTGCCATGATCACTGGAAAGTCTAGGCGCTTCAGTTAATACCAGCTCTCTGAAGAATAATTTTCACTCTAACTGCATGTGGCTATTAGTGTTGGTGTTTGTGAATTCAACTCTTTTTGCAGTGAGGCTCATTTGCGTAGAAAGGAGCCAATTTTGGCTCATGGCCGCATCCACCTCACACCATGTCCCCTTTCAGTAGAGTCCACTTTTTCTTCTTCTCTACTTTGCATCCTTTTTGGCCATTTTTTTGGCTATCTAGTGGCCATTTTCCACTGAAGCATCTTTTCTGCAGATGTATTATTGTGCACAAAAACAAAAAATCTAGAAATATTGGTGACTTTAATAAAAATCTAATAGAAAAATCCAAGAAGTGATGTTTATTTACTCCGCACAACTATGTTTAATGTATACACAAGACAGAAGTTCATTTAATATTTTCTTTTAATATTTTAGAAAACTTCATTGCTGGGGAACATACATTATACACACACACACACACACATACACACACATGCTGGAGCGACTCTCCCAGCTGGTCTGGGAGCACCTGGGGATCTCCTAGGAGGAACTTGAGCAAGTTGCTCAGGAAAAGTTGTCTGGGCTGCTCTGCTTGCCCTCTTCCCACCATTTCACTAGCAAGGACCACACCATCAACGATACGCGTTTACGTGATTTATTACAGAAAGAATAATGTGCAGGGCAGGGATCTCTCTTGTGCTTTCACTTGGCTGGTGCAGGATACGTTTTGGGGAAGCTTCAGTGGGAATCCGCCGTAGCACCCGGGCATGGCAAACCCCCAAAAGCTCAGTTACTTAAGGCAAGATTGAGCAGATCTGAGATCTTTGAGGTTGGAACGGATGTAGCGGTGGCACGCTTGGGAGGACCAGCGGCCCATGATTTGAATCAAGTGTTCTGGGACACCGTTGCGGGAGGCCGAGGTGGCGGCTCCGATTCTGAAGGAGTGTCCAAAGTATTGGAGGGGAGAGATGCCAGACAAGGAGAGTACGTGGCGGAAGTGCTGGTGGAACCAGAATCGAGTGACCACTTGTCCAGACTCGGAGATGAAGAGGGGATCTGTCGGTGTTGAGATCTGCGATTTCCTGAATTGCAGATAGTGTGCGAGGGTCTCGAAAGGATTCAGTGGTGATTGTACTTTGACGTAGAAGACGGGTGTGAGCTGGCCGGATTGGTTGGTTTTAGTTTTCTTTAGGTAGAATATCATGGTGTCTTCTGAGAAGTAAGACAAGTCTGAAATGCAGGCATGGCGGTGTGGGTCAAAGTGAAGGGCTGGCAGTGAACTCTGAGCATCTGAGAAAACCAAAGAATGCAAGCAAAAACATGGCTTCTAAGGTTTGAGCAACGTGAGGAATGCTACATCGGGAACGGATGGTGAGGATGCATGCTGGCAGCAGGTCTGTGGTAAGAGGAAGACGGCGAGGGTTTGGAGCGGGCTCTTGTCATAGAAGCCCTCTGAGCAGAGAAATTCGCTGAGGGTGGCTGGAGGCTGGGTCTGTGCTACCAGTCAGGAGTTTTGAAAAGAAGCTAATGCCACTAAGGTAGACTTGATGGTATGGACTTTGATAGCCATTGCGGAATGACCATGGGTGACGAAACAGGACATGGTGACGAGATCAAAAGATGGGAAGATTATGTTGTACCGCTCGTGAAAGTAGTGGAAACTCTTCCAAGCTGACCAGTAAGACGAGAGAGTTGAGGGTGCTAGGCTATTGATGATGGAGTTTTGGGAGTCGACGATCAGGGGTATTAGGGAAGGATTTACAGGTCGAACGTCAGAGCCAAATATGGAGAAAGTGTTGGATGGGTGTCTGCAAGAGGGGCCAAGCTTCTGAACTTCTGGAATGAGAAACGAGAAAGAGAGTCAGTGATGGCGTTTGAATGACCGGGAACGTGGGCTGCGCGGGGAACGTATTGGTGTGTGACGGAATGCCAGGTTAGACGGCGCATGAACGGCATGATGGGTGGGGCGTTGGAGCGTCCTTTGTTGATTATGTCTACGACTATGAGGTTGTCTGAGTAGATGAGGATGGACTTGTGGGACCATTCGTGGCCTCACAGAATGGCTGCGACTGTTATGGGGTAGATTTCAAAGAGTGCGGAGGAAGCGACTTGGCATCCCCTTGCAAGTTCCGGGGGCAATTCTGCTGCGAACCATCTTCCGTCGTAGAAACCCCCAAAACTGACAGAGGGAGCGGCATCGATGTACAGATTGATGTCGTGGGGATGTGTCAGATGATCGTCCTGGAAGAAGGTGATCCCGTTCCAGTTGGCGAGAAGGTTGAGCCAAAGACAGGGTTCGGCACAGCTTGAACTGTCCAGCGAGATGGAACTCAAGAGTGAGGGGACAAAGAAAGTGATTGCTAGCAAGTGGGAGATAAAGGCTCGCCCTTGAGGAATTGA
The DNA here is from genome assembly GCA_003416845.1 of Oplegnathus fasciatus. Taxonomy (NCBI): domain Eukaryota; kingdom Metazoa; phylum Chordata; class Actinopteri; order Centrarchiformes; family Oplegnathidae; genus Oplegnathus; species Oplegnathus fasciatus. The sequence goes on along the minus strand of NTHP01000408.1, from coordinate 413,374 downwards.
GACGAAGTTGAGGTGGCCTAGGAGGGAGAGAAGTTGGCGTTTGGTGCAGCATGTGGTGAAGAGGAAATTGGAGATCAGAAGGCTGATTCTGTTTAGTTTTTCGACTGGGAGTGAAGCCTGGAACAGGTTTGTATCACGGGTGATTCCGAGGAACTCGAGGGATGTGGAAGGGCCCTCTGTTTTCTCGGTGGACAGTGGGACTCCGAGGGCGGAGAAGACTGAAGTCAGTGGCCAGTCCGGAAGCGGGTGGTAAAGAGGGAGGGGAAATGACAAGGAATGGGATCTTGTGGTTATTCAACATGATCCAACAGAGGGCTTCTGACAGGGTGTCAAAGAGCTTGGGGCTGCACCCAAAGGTAAGCCTGACAGCGAAGTAATATGCGCCTGGCCAGCGAATGCCGAAAAATCGCCAAAAGTCAGGGTGGATGGGGAGGACTTTGAAAGCGCTTGTAATGTCTTATCAAGTCCCAGCCAAGTATGTCCATCTCACTGAGAACATTCGAACAGGCCACAATAAGAATATAAATGATCAAATAGAATTGCCACTGAGATCTTTACGATTGTTTCACACCTATACTGGTGAGTACATTGTACATTTTCAACAACTGTGTCTTGATCTCACCTCTTGTCATACTGTGTCCCCTGTTGATACAAAACATTTGCTTTGTCCAGGGGAATACAGTTTAAGGCAGCTAGCGAAGGAAGGGTGGCCTGTGAAATGAACGGTTATACTAATTAAAAAAGGGGAATGCAGTATAAAAGACATTGAATAATATAGCCTTATCATTGCTTAAATAATTCGCACCAATAAGACCCCCAAGGGACACACTTAAACATGTGTATCATTGACAAACATATTTGGCCAAGATTTTAACACAAAATGACGTCTCCATAAGAAAAAAAATACCTCTGGTAACAGGACATTAAAAATACATTTCATCCTGTCCTTTATGGCTCTGTGTGGAGGGGTGGTATCCAACAACTTTGACAAGAGTGTGTAAAAATCATTGTATGGTTATGAATTATAGATGTGAGATATGTTCCAATACTAAATTTCTAATATGAATTAGTCATATCATCAACATGAAGATTCCAAAGTCATGGGCATTCTTCTGACTTGGGAGGCCCTAATCCACAAACGAAACGACAAACAATCTACCATTTATTTCTTAACTGATAGCAGCGGATTCTAGCCAGGATTCTGGTCCAATATTTTAGAGATCTTTTGTGTTAATCACACTCCTCTGACTTCCAAAAGCCTCTTATTTTGTGGCCGTCTGCTATCCATGAGTAGGGATGGGCATTTCAAGTAAAAATACTATTCGATATTCGCTGGGAACTATTCGACAATTCTTTGAAGATCCCCCCCCCCAGCCATAATGATACTGATAGTTATATTGAACATGTCTAACTTCTCAACACGTTCTCACTACCAACTCGTAACATATGGACGCTTCAGGCACGTTGAAAAATGANGAAGACAGTTAGACAGACAGAGTGCAGTCTGTTTTCAATACGTCCTGCTGTGGAAAACACCCTCTCCTCTCTGATGAAACAGACGTTGCGGGCACACACAAGTATGCGCTTGCTAATTTTGCCATTGGGGATATTGATGTGGAGGGGTGGGCACTTGTCTTGGCAGTACTGGTTTAGTTCAGTAGTTGTGCCCATTGTTTCCTGTTTTCCCGTTTTGTTTCCCATTTTACCGGCACGTTACTACCAGGCGCCGGTAAAAACAAGGGAAAATATATTTTTTAAGATAAAACGATAATTGCATAAACTATTCGATTTTTTATAATTTAACGACTTTTCGAAATCATGACCCAGGAGGGTCAGACTGCTGGAGGAGCTACTGGCAGGACAGCTGGAGGAACTGCTGCCCAAGAGAGCAGAGAAGGTGTAGTGTTAAGGATGTGTCTTTTTAACACAACAAACCTTACGTGCAATTGCTTGGCAAGTCTGAAAAACTGTTAAGCATACTCTATAAATTATGACTATGACAAAAAATACCTCAAAACAACATCAAACCTATACATACACCTTACACAGCTTTTCCATCAGAATTGATAGTGATCATCTTCCCTCCAGAAATTCTTCAAATCTGCCAGTGCCTTCTGATTAACTCTCATATCATGGTGATGAATATTGCATTTCATCAGGAACACATGACTGGCTGGAGAGACCATGTTCATGAAATAATTATTTTTCCGCTTCTCTGACAGAAAATGTTCTGCCTTCTGAGAATTTAGCCAGCCACGCAGTTCTGGAACTAGGCCAATCCTCCTCAACACATCTTTCTCATCCTTTGTGTTGTACTGGTCAAATGTGTCATACAGAGCATAATGCTCAGTTGATCCTGTGACTGGATGACCATTAGTGTCAGGATTGTCTTTTTTAATGTTCAACCAGAGCAAATGGATTTCAAGCTGTTCTTTTGCTGCCATTGATATGTTTTCTGGGGATGCCTCTGCAAGTCATCCTTTGTTGGGACTGAATGGAAGTCAAACTGGATCCCTCACATTGCAGTTGTTTACTAAGCCCCTTGTAAAGTTATATCACCAAATTTTGGAAAATGTTTAAATGAGAGCAGCGCGTTGGCGTAGTCTCGCAGACTTTCTGCCCTGATGTTGAATCTCACCGAATAGACTCTCCGACATGGGCACATGCCTGCCCAACCACCTTTCAAAAGGGAACATAGCAAAAGCATAAACTGTTCAGATATTAATCAAGACTTAAAAATCTGATTTTAATAACTTTAACAGTACACAGTTCTCGAACATCATATCATAGGTGGTTCTTGTTTGCATTTCTGCCCTTAAGCTCATGATAAGGTCCATTTTAGAGCCCTCAGAATCAAGCTTGCATTTTTTGCAGTTTCCTTATGGCATCGACCTATGGAGATGTCCTCAATGAGAAACGTGCGTTTTAAAATCCACAAAAAAAACAACATACTGTTACTGTGTTTAACCGTTTACCTTCAAATTCATGATTTAATTTGTGAGCTGCTCCTCTGTAATGTTAATGTCACCCTGCGCTTTGCACTTCTGTGATACATGTGCTTTAGCATACTCTGTGTCAGCGACAACATGACTTGCCCTGGTTTGGGGCCCTATCCATGGTAACCATTGATAGTAACTTGGCACCACATGGAAGGGATTGTCATGGTTACCTAGGGAAAAATATCACTAATTACCTTTCATCACAATAAAATTTACACAGCTCTAAAAAAAAAAAAAATACAAATGTGAACTTACTTTTCAAGAAGCCTCTACAGAGAATTTCTCTTTCTACCAAGATTTCTTCAAGACCCACTTCTCCTTTGAAATCTGGTGGAGGGTTGTCTATGTCACTCGCTGAAAAAGCAAGGCATTGAATTTGGCACTTTTACACAAACATTATTACTTTGCTGACTACTGGAAGTCTAAACCCTCCTGGGTCTTACTGCACACAATTGTAAGTCGCTTTGGATAAAAGTGTTAGCTAAATGACTAAATGTAAACTTAAATGAATGATCTTATATTAACTCCAACAGAAATAAGTATTGTCATAATCTACATAACACAGTCTAAGCAATGTAGCTTTAGGGAATATGTTTTTTGCTTCCGTCAACAAGTTAATACCTTTGTTAACGCATGGATTGTGTTAATGTCTTTAAAATGAATTGATGAAGAATTGAGTAGCGCAAAAATAGACAAAGATGGATGCTCATAACAACGTGGTCATTGAAGTTATGTACTGCATCTTTCTGCTGTAGGNATCCAATACTTGTATGTTCCTAGATAATACAGCTGCACAGTGCACACTTCAAGTACATTAAAGTATTAAAATCAATCCAATGTATATGCTTGACAATTGAATAGCTCTGCAATGCATTAAGAAAAACATTGCCCACATCCAAGCTGTTCTTAATGTTTTTTTATTCATATTCTTTACAAATAACATAGTACAAACCCTCTCTGTAATCTTTTTGGCCTTGTCGCTGTGTCGGGGGAATTAGCAAGGTAGCTACCAGTATTAGCTAA
>NTHP01000408.1:357395-394521 GCA_003416845.1 Oplegnathus fasciatus | reverse complement strand
GAGTGCATTTGAGTGATGTTATTGAAATGGACAGATGGTCACATTAAAAATGTACTATTTTTTTCAACACAACACTCATTTGTCCTGATTTACAGTCTTCTCTGTTATATCAATAATAATAGTCACGGTTTTGTTATCTTCGATAGATTTAGGGAATTGAGATCACCCAGGACTGCCATGGTCTAAACCTTGTTGGATATAATCTAGTGGAGATGTCTCCACCCAATGACACCACAGGTACGTGCCAAATGCCAAACGACCAGGCTGTCCTGCTGAATAAGCTGGTAAGAAAAGCAAAAAATAAAATTTTCTGTTTTAATTAACAAACATAAAGCATTTTATTACAACCAACAAGAGGATAAATTCACTACTGAAGACCAACTGAAACATCTGACATTAGCAGACATCATTTTTTACACAAACATGTAAAAAGAAAATCTTTATGAAAACAAACAAAAAAATAACTACAGCATTTTGATAAATCCATGTAAAACATTCACCTTATCTTTCAAGTTACGTACTCTTTAAAATACAGGTCCTGTAGATAATATGATTGTGTACAATATTTACATCACATAGTACCAACAAAATGATATTAATGACATTTTTACACTTTGACAAAACAGTTGACAAAACAAATTAATAAGCCAAGCAAGCACACACTAAGTTTGACTTCACTTTCATGTCTACATAATTCAAGATGACATAATGATAACGTATCAGTCGATTGTGGCCGTTTGAAAAACATTCAGAAAATGAAATGGACAGCCTGTTCATTATGCTTGCTACATAAAGCTACTGGCTAACTGAGGTTATAAAATAGAACATGGCTGCTAAATAATTCTAGCTTGTAGTGAAGTACATTTTAAACCACAACCCCAACAGTTTCCATGTCACAAAACAAGTATTTTCTTTTTATGCAATCACATGATCAGGAAGAACATGGAGAAACCCTTGAGGTCCAGGGTAAAAGGCATTGTCATTACAGCAGTACGCTATATTGCACAAGCGAGTCAGCATTCAGGAGATAATCCATAACTGAAAAAAAAAAAATTAGGCTGAGATGCATAAAAAGGCAAAGACATTTAGTGTTAGAGACATGCATCTCTATTCACAGTATTCATCAATGAAGACGAAAGGTAGTCATCCTGCCTCCTGTAGTGTATGCGAATATGACTGATGGTCATGAAGGCAGGAGAGTACAGGTGGCCACAGTGATTTTGTTTTCTGCTCACAAGGCTGTAGCAGCAGCAGCATTTGCCTGAATAAAATATGACAACCAACAGTTGAAAACAGCATGCGATGAGTGTAAGAGGAGTACGCTAAAGGACCTGTCCCACAGTAGTTGCACTAAAGCCAAGTTTGTAATATCGACTCGACTTTGAAGACATCTGTAACTATTAAATATCTCAAGTGCAAAAAAGGCAGCTCTAGCCTAACTTCAGCAGAACACAAGGGGAGTGTCACGGTAAATAAATACGTAAGTCCTTCCTAACTCGCCTCGTTCTATTTACTTGGGGTGATCTTGTCTAGTCCTGGCCAGGCGGGAATGTAGTAACGAGGCAAAGTGCCTTCCATGAGCCTTTCCATCCACAACCCCAGGCGGTCCAGTTTGTGGTGGATCTGCAGGGTGGACATACTGCGGGATCGGTTGGATTTGCGCGGTGGATGGTCGTCACGCAAACTGGACCTGGACCTCACCCCTGAAGTGCCCCCTTCATCCTCAGATGACTTACTGTCAAGGTCTTCCCCAGTGTAGACGGGCTTAAACAGACAAAGGTACTTTTTGTGGCCATTAAGTGCCAGCACGTAGCCGGTGTAGTCCATCTTGTGGTTGCCTCCATCATCCTCGTCTGCATCAATCTGCGTAGCGTCCTGGGCATATTCCAGCAGCGTGTTCATCCACTCGCTGTGCTTGTCAATATTCAGGAAGGAGAAATGCAGCGTCAGGCTCCTAGGAGAGTGTTCAAAGAATGACTGTGATGAAGTATCAATAAACATGACTGTTTAATACACAACAAAAATGTTCAAAAACTCATATAATGGAATTTATTTGTTTGTTTAGCTTACCCTGTGAAGGAGTAGACCTCTTTGGCAAACTTGCTAAGGAGGATGTTCTTGGAGGCGTCAGTGAGCACCAGCACTATGTTCATGTGTCCTGGCCTCAGCTTCACCAGGTTGCTCATGTAAGTGATATCAGTCAGCTCCGTTACCTCCACAAAATTCTTCTTGGGAGGCCGGCTAAAATCAACAGCAAAAACAAAGAGCTCAAAAACATGATGATAAATCATGCACTCCATAAAGTGTTCATATGTCAATCATAAATGTATTCTCGCCTTGAAGTACCACCGGTCCCTGGTGACCCATTTTCTGCTTTTGTTCCATCTTTTGCTTTTGGTTTAGTCTGCTTATCTTCACTCGAGTCACTGAAAACACGCAAAAAAAAGTTTTTCCCAAAGGGTATGCGTAGGCGGCGAGGGGTAAAATTAACAGCATTATTACTTTGTTTTCTTTGGCTTGTCTTTAGCTTTCTTTATTCTGCGTCTTACACTAATCCCAGGAAAGGGTAATGTTGCTATAGTTACAGTTTTGGTGGTCTAGGGAAACATGTGTATGGTAAAGCAGCCAACCTGAAGGCCTGGATGACCACAGTTCCAAACAAGATGAACAAGGCAGAGAAGATGAGGGACAGAAGAGGCATCATCTCACGCCTGCAGATAATCACAGATGTCTTAGTGTAACGAGACACACTGTATTAACATCTCAAGAGAGTGCTATTCATGTAGAAGGAAGCTTGCTTGCAAATCAAGTACTATTGTAGAGCAATTTTAAACTTCCAAAAACCTTAACCTTTAACATCAAATTCTTACATATACGTGCTTAACTGAATCCAAAATGAAACAAGAAGTTAGAGAGTTAAAGATTTCTACCTACCAGTTGTTATGCAGAATATCATCAATGACTTCAGAGAGGTAATCGTAAGATGCATAGATCCATCGGATTACAAACATCTACAGAGTGAGAGAGGACTGGAGGTTGATATTTAACAAACAGTACTTGGTTGTTGCACAGACAGTTGTATTGTTCAAACCCACTGTTTTTACTCAAAGAGAACGTACAGAGGCAAACTCGTTGTTGAGCTCAGGCAGCACGGCGTCATGGATGAGGATGGAGGGATCCTTCTGAAGTCGCTCCAGCTCCTCCAGAAGACGCTGCTTGTCTTCCTCACTGCCGTTCCAGGCGGTCACTGGCTTGAACAAGGCCTTCCCTGCAGCATTACGCCTCTCCAGGATCACCACCTGAGTACAAAAGCACTCAGTACGTTAATGTGAATCTTGAATAATACACTTTTTATGACATGAGTTATTAAGTCTATTAAATCTGCGCACTAATACATTATGCGCCTGATCATTAAAACAAATGAATTCATTTCGTACATTCCATATCCTATATACCAATTCTCAAATCCCCAATCATACCGTAGATTCACAGTGAAACTGGCAGCTGCAGCGTTGGACATGTATGAGTGTACCTGTGGTGGTGACTGTGAACTGTCCTTGTTCTGCATGAGGGTGTCGCACAGAGGTTGCTGTAGCCGTTGGTACACATAGGCAAATCTCACAACTTCCTTGGTATTGGTGGAGGCAAATGAGAGAAACGCCTGATTCCCAAAAGAAAAGGTCTCTTCATCACCTGTGATCAGCAGGACACAGTATCTGAGGGGAGGAGAGAAATTAAAGTGACTTAGTGAACTGCATATCTTAAAATACCTCAAATGAGATGTGGAAATTACAGTAAAAAAATTAATTCAGTTTGGTTTCATATCTTAATTGTCTCAGACTTATCAGGTGAGAACAGAAGAAGAAAATGTCCGGTTCTCTTACTTCCTGCGTCTGTGGAACTGTTTGACGGGACAGAGCTCATCAAAGAGCTTCTGATTGACCAGCCGTGGCACAAGGAGAAATTTGTTGTTTGACATGAACTCATCAATAATTTGCTTTTTCATTCCTTTGGCCTGCAGAGAACAAACATAACCACATAGAAAAAAGAGTGAGGTGACATTTCAGTGAACACAAGTGCAACTTGTTCGGTGAATAATTAAATCAAACCAGTGGAAAAGAAAGTGGAACTACTTTCTTTCCCTGCTGCTGTGATTTACCTGAATAATGTCAGCAGGCTTGTCAATGTTCTCTTTGAAGACCAGCATGGTTGGAGCGTAAGTGTTAATATTGAACTGTTTCTGCAGATTGGCAGTCTCCGAAAGGCCTTGGTCCACATAGCCAAACTGCAAGTAGTCCTTATAAGCAAATGCTGTCAGCTATGGAGATGCAGAGATGAATCGTTGACATGTTTGTGTTAGTGATGCAGTTACTGTCAGTGGCACATGAGGTACATTTCACATTAAAAAAAAACTGCAAGGCACGAGCTTACTTTGTACAGTAGAGGAACTACAGGCACTTGGTCGAACAGAAGCACATGTGGCTTGTTGAGCTCATGCCAGCTGTTCAGGAACTGCAGGTCATTCTTGTCAGTGACCTGAAATATAGAAAAAGCAAAATGTTTCACTCATTTTGAATGTACGCTACCAATCCACCTCCTGTATGTCTTTAATAAATCTGTTCACCTACGTTACATTTACATATAAAGCAATGTTTTAGTCATCCTTCCTGCAATGCACTGTATATACAACGTTGATCACAAGACAGGCAGATATTTACCCGCTCCACAAGTCTCTGAGGAAGAAGGTCTTCCACAAACTGCCTCAGGTGCTCCTTTGCTACAGCGTAATGAAAAAATGTCACTTTGCCATTGATGACTCCAAGTATTGATGGGGTGCGATGAGCACCGAGGTGATTGGCTAACCGTCTCTCATAGCCAACATCCACCACACCTATTCCGACACCTGCAAAGACAGGATACCAACGAACATACACACATCAGCCTTTTCAACTCGCCCTATGCAATTTCATAGACGACAGGGGATAATTTTGGATGATTTATAGGTTCATTCCAAACCTAGAGTCTCCATCTCCTGCACCACCTCTTTCCAGACAGGCTCGATGTGGATGCAGCTGAAGCACCAGTCAGAGGTGATCTTGATCAGGTATGGTCTCTTGTAGCTGTCGGGCACCACGTCGTTGACATACTGGTTAAAGTGCAATATGTACTTGCTGTCAGCAAAGTCCCTGTGGTTCTTGCTGTTGAAGGGAAAGTTGAAGAAGGACTCGTCGAAGTAAAAGCTGTCGTGGCGATGACCATAGCGACCGCTGCCATACGGCTGGGTGTCATCAGTCTGCCCGTAACGGTCATAATTGGCACGTTTGTCTTCATTGGACAGGATCTAGATTTGGGGTACAACAAATATCAATATGGCATGACATCTTCCTCTCATGCATATGTCACTGGCTTATATTACACAAACATACCACATGATACTAACATGCACAATATATTGATGAATCTCATTTTAAAAAATGACTAACCTCATAAGATTTGGTAATCTTGATAAACATGTCCTCAGCACCTGGATTTTTGTTTTTGTCAGGGTGCCTAGAGAAGAAGACGCTCATTAGTTCATTAAGACTTGAATGAGGTTTATAAAAGCAGGTCGGTGACATGTGAGAATATTTACCATTCTTTTGCAAGACGCTTATACACCTTCTTGATCTCAGCCTGGCTTGCACTCCTGGTTACTCCTAAGATTTTGTATGGGTCCATCTCAGGCCCAGCGTGGGTTGCACCTGTCAGCAGCACTAAGAGGACCACCACCACTACAGCCAGTGGCACAGACATCTTTGACCCTGCCATCACAGTTACCTTTAACACATCAGAGGAACTATCATCATCAAGTTAAAGTGGATCAAATCTGAGGATACCTGAAATCATGACACAGCCTTTAGCTGCAACAGCTTCTCCTCCATACTGGCGTTAGCCTTGTATTGATGCAAAATGAAGAAGATAACCGGGTACCTAGATATGGTGAAAATTGCATTATAGCATGCTAACTACAAAAGCTAGGTAACATATGTCAGCTAAAACAGAGCAACAGACATTACAACATGACCATCCTGTTGACATGCCACTGGGCTCTGCCATTAACGTGACTCCTCGAGGATAAAAGCGCTCACGCAGTTTTTTTCATTGGGCTTAGTTGCGTTGCTACAGTGGCTAGCTGTCTCAACGCAACAGCTCGACATCCCCAGTCACCTCGAGCAGATGCTGTCAGCCGCTACTACGCCACATATTTGGTGAAGGTTTTGATGTTCTTCAGCTTGCTGGTTGACGCTGATGGGAAAAGACAGCGAAATGCTAAGGGTGTGTTCGGCAGCATCCCACTGTTCCTCCAGGACAGGCTGACAACCTGCTGCTGCGAAGCAGGAGTACAGGGGGAGGCGCCCAGTGTCGAAAGTAATTTTGGGAGATTGAGTATTTAGTGACAACTTATGCTTCGTTTGTGTGTGTTTGATTTTATTGTTCGTCGTGCCGCATTTTTTAGTGTGAATGTATTGTCGTGTGCTGGTCGTGTCGCAGCGGCGCGCAGTAAGTAAAATCAAACGCACCCTGTTTTTTCTCTCAGCGCTCCCTCAGCGGACCAATCACAGACGACGCTGATGTAAACAAGGAAATGGCCAACGCAACCGAGCACAAATAAGGGAAATGAAAAGGAAACTTCTAATATTTGGTGTCATTTACCGTTCACAAACTACTGCGCTCATTTTAAGATACCGACTCACTCTGTAACCGTGACTAAAGTTGTTAGTTACAGCTTTTATGAGACTCCTCTGTCTCCTTCATTGAGGTCGTTAGTGTTAAATGGAAAATGGAGGAAAGACACAAGAAGATTCTTCAGCGCAACAGGATCAATCTCGTGACAGACTTGGACCCATCAAACCTCTATGATGGCCTTCTTGAAAAGGGAGTTTTCACCCAAGACATGATCGATGAGATAAAGGTAAGAGAGGGTACTAAGTTTCAGGTTAATTCTCTGTTGTTGGTAGGAAGCAACAGTTCATCACACACCTGTTCCCGTGTCTCCTGTCAGAGCTTTAGGACCAGACGTGACCAAGCCAGACAGTTAGTCCAGGACTTGGAGACCCGTGGGAGTCGGGCCTTTCCATTATTTCTGGAGTGCCTTCAGGAGACAGGTCAGCACAGTTTGGCAGAGCTCCTGCAGAATGGAGCTCCAACAGTTCAGCTACAGCCTGCAACTCCCACTCAGGTTGTTCGCCCTGTTGTCCAGCCTCTCCCAGTCTGTAAGTGTGAGATACTGTGGTATATTTCATGAGTGTCTTTGTAGGCAAATGGTTACAATAATCTGTAGCTCTCTGGTCTTGTAATATGAACACTTTGGTGTTATTTAATGCTCATATATGTGCTCTTTGTTTCTTCAATAGCCTCTCCAATGGACGTTGATAAGCAAAGAAAAGATGATGTCCCTATCCGTCCAGTGCAGAGACCCAGTACTACTCCCAGTCCATGTAAGCTATGCGATGGATTTACATATTGGTAACAGTCTGGTAAGTTCCTTGATGCTTAACACATATTGATGCTTACGTCACAGCACCTGAAAGGGAGTACATAAGACCAAGGCCACCAGGCAGAACTCGACGGGACAGTATCCAGGTGAGCACCATTTATTTATCACGCACAACCAACAGAAAGACAAAGGCTGCTGTCAGAGCTTTGTTAAATCTCCCATTATATCTTTACATTATGCCTCTTTCTCTGCTTCCTTTTCCTGTGTATTTGTGCGTCAGAGCTATAAAATGGATGCCAGCCCGTGTGGACATTGCCTCATCATAAACAACGTGGACTTTGAACCTCAGAGTGAGCTGAACAATCGCAAAGGGTCCAACATAGACTGTGACAAGCTGGAGAGAAGATTCAAGGCGCTCAACTTTATTGTGGAAGTTAAGACAAACCTGAAGCAAAGAGTAAGAATCATTTCTGCTGCTTCCGTGTCTCAAGCCACTTGTAAAACTGTGAGCTCATGGTTGTACAGCTAACAGTTATCTCTGCATTTCAGCAAATCAAACATGAACTGTCAGCTTTATGTAAGAAGGACCATTCACAACATGACTGCTGTGTGGTTATCATGCTGTCCCATGGGACTGAGGTAAGACAAGCTTTTGTGTCCACAGAGGCTGCAGTCGTAAAATATATTCCATCCACTCATACGTAATAAAACGCTACCACACCTTTCTCTCAAGTTCAGATTCAGGAGACCTAATGAATGCTCATATTTATGTTTGTAGGTGAGTCACAACCGCTTCCCTGGTGCCGTGTATGGTGTGGACGGACAGCATGTCCCAGTTCAGCACATCACAAACTATCTCAATGGCCAGCATTGTCCATCGTTGCAGGGCAAACCCAAACTTTTCTTCATCCAGGCCTGCGGAGGAGGTATCAAACATTGAACTTACTGTTGAATAACTCAAAGTAACAAAGCATGTGTGAAATCCATAATCCTACTTACAACAATCAGAGGTCATACATGCACTTAAAGTGGTCTCTTAGGGAAACATTTGTGTTTGTCCTTGAGGTGAAAGAGACACAGGCTTTGAGGTGTCCCCTGACGAGGTTGAACCATCCATCGGTGGAGCAGATGATCAGACGGACGCCATTCCGATGTCATCCAGCAGCGACTCTCTGAGCATGTCCGATGAACCGGACGCCAGAGCCACGCTGCCAACCCCGAGTGACATTCTGGTGTCCTACTCTACTTTTCCCGGTGTGTTTGTGTCTCAGTGTGTACGTGTGTTGTGTGCATGCATCTATGTTTATTTTGATTAATAACACACACGTGCAAGTCAGAGCTATATATAGACTTGACTTGCTATGTATGTCTTCCTAATGCCGCTTTGACCATGTGACAAATACAGGTTATGTTTCTTGGAGAGACACCCAGTCGGGCTCCTGGTACGTCGAGACACTAGACCGTATTCTTGAGGAAAATGCTGATACCAATGACTTGGTCACAATGTTGATGATGGTGAGCTTCTTCTCTCATACCAACAAAATCAGCTGGAGCTCTATTGAATCCCCTTGACCATTTAGGGCTTTTTAATTTAAACATAGACCCATCTGATTATTGACTGTGCTTATTTCCAGGTTAACCATGAAGTTTCCCAAAACTCTGCAAAAGGGCTCTACAAGCAAATGCCTGGTTCCTTTAACTTCCTCCGCAAACTTCTCTACTTTCAAACGCAACCATAGCTGCAAAGTTCAGCTTCACACTTCTCAGTTTCGCTCTCAGGGGATGTTATTTATTCATGTCGCTGGGATTATGAGTTGGAACGTGTATGCTCAGTTGTCCTTTAGTGATACAATCATGTCTTACTGTACATTTATATTGTTTGTCATGTCTTGCTGTGTTTTTAATAGATGGCAACTTCATTCGAAAAGTTGCCAAATCTGTAGTAGTGTTTTTATATTATTGGTGTCTTGTCGACACATAGCAACTGTCAAGTCGACAATCAACATAATATTCAATTTATACTCTGCAAATTGATATAAAAGACTTTGCTGGCTCTTATTTCAAGTCTCTTTAATATGCTGATTTTGTTATTTTGTGAAAAAGGGGGTGGAGGCAAGGGAAGACTTTCCAATGACTAGATACGAGCCACATATGAGAGTTAAATGTGTCCTCCCATTTCTTCCAGTGTAACAAAATATGTATGAGACTCCAAGGGTGCTGACACCTACTGAGAGCAGAAGCATTTCATATTCTTTGGCGGATCTGCTGCTCATTAATAGAGCTGTTTTCTACAGCTTCCTACAGACTGCAAGCACAGCAACGAAACTACGAGCCAATCAGATTCGGCTTGTGCTCATAGACAGTTCCTAAACATACTGTTATTAAGGGCTGTCCCAGCCTGATGAACTTCTCTCAGTAGTGACATGCAGCTATTAAACTCTCCACCCCGACATCAATCTCAACCCACCGGCCGTGTTAGCATTTACACCTCTCTGAAAGACGGAGGGAAGTTATACATAAAAATTATGTATCACATTATGTTGTTAGTGTTTATATAGATTCTGTTGGCACCATATATAAACATGGTAGTGTTGCTGCATCTGCTATCACTGAGTTACACTATGTGAGACTGATAGCAACTGCAGGTCAAACAGTAGTGTACTGTGCTAGACTCTAAACTCCAAACACCAGTAGATGGGGTTTGTGAGTCACAGAAGTCACAGACTTGAGATCTCACAGATGGTCTCTGAGTCTTTTATTTCCCTCCACTGCCACCGGGGGTCTCCATAAAATCAGAAATCGTTCCATTGCATATATTTCAGTCATCTCGGATGTACTGTATGCCTCAGATCAACACACACTGTTTCAAACATAGGTTTATCTCTAATATCCTAAACTGCAAACAATTAACACTCTGAAACAAGTCATGAGACACAAACATCACCATGATGTTGCTTATATGAAATGGGGGTTCCCAGTAGCCTTTTAAATGAAAACACTGGGAGTCCTTTTGTTGGTAAGATATGGCCACCAGTTCCAGCTCTAATTCTTCAGTTAGCCTCTCAGGAAATCTTTAATTGATTCAGCCATTGTCTTGCCTCATTATCAGGTTATTAGGCCAACAGAAAAACAGGAACTTTAAACATATCAAATGTCCAATGAAATACAGCTCCTAAACAAAGTGGATTTTTGGAAATCATCTTGAAATATCTCAACAACTATTGGATGTTGTGGCTTCATGAGAGGGTGTGTCGTGGAGAGGAGATACGTCCTGGCAAGGTGGCTGCAACAGTAACCAAGCTGCCACCATAAAACTACAACAACCAGGTCATCGGCACAGTGAGCTGGCTGCCAGCAGTCAAGGAGGTGGCTGGTTTATTTAACAAGGCCCTGCTCTGAGAAAGGGAAGGGAGAGACTACACCAAGGACTGGGGGTTTTGCTTGAACTAGACTTTAAGAACTTTTATGTTGGTCGACGTGGTATTTTCTGTTACCCAGCTTTGAAGTCTGTATGATTTAAACCTTTTGGTTGACTATTAAAGAAACCATTTTTTCACGAAAACTGCTGTGACCTGCCATCTTTTCAACACTGCCCACACGGTTTTCAAGATTCCAAGGCTCTCATGATGCCACAGTGGATTGCCATGAAATCTGGTTCAGTCATTCATGGTCCCCAGAGGATGAAGCCCACTGTTGAGCTCCACCAGCGGGTCAAAATTGTCATTTATTCAGTGAAGTATCTCAACATCTGCTTGAAGGATTAGTACCAAAGTTTGAACAGACATTCATGGTTCCCTGAGGATGAATCCTACTGACTTTGCTAATAGCCCGACCGTTTCAGCGCCACCATGAGGATCACATTTGTAGTTTTGGGTATTATTCACTATTAGATGGACTAATGGATTTTGATGAAATTTGGGGCAGATATGCATGGTACCAGAAGGATGAAGCCCATTGACTTAAACGATCCCTTGATCTTTCCATAGCGCCGTCACCAGGTCAGAATTTGTGATATGACCAAATATTTGCAAAACTATTCCCATCAGCCTCAGCTGCACTTTGTGTTTAGTGTTGATTAGCAAATGTTAGTATTGTCATTGTGAGAATGTTACCATGCCGATGTTAGCATTGAACTCAAAACGTCGCTGTGTGATAAGTACAGCCCATAGACTCTTTGTATACAGTCTATGGTACAGCCTCACAGAGCCACTAGCATGGCTGTAGACTCTTAGCCTTGTTTTCTCTCTTAAAGCTGTTCAACAATTTCACTTGAAAAGCTCATTTAATTAAAATTAATCCAATGGATAGTTTTTGACCCACTCATCACTACAGTAAGATATCTTTTGCTGTAATTAAAGAATGCATTAGCCTGAGTTTGCCAAAAATTGGCAAAAAAAAAGCTGTTGTGACCACGTTTTCTCATATTTCTCAAATTGTCTGTATCCCGGCAATCACTTGGCTGTTTTTTTGTACTGAAATTAAGAAAGGCCTATATCTAAAGGGGTGTTTCTATAATGTGAGTCTACTCAGAGACATTTTTTCTTCTGTTTACTAAAGGCCACACAAATAAATTCTGTTTTTTCATTCATCTTTGGGTTATCCATTGTTTATTCTCTTCTCCCTTCCTTTCCTCCTCTTTGTGATCTTTGTTCTGTGTTTGTTTCTGCAGTGTTTTTGTTTCTTTCCCAACTAGCAAAATCTATATTGTTTACGCCCATTTTGGCCAACAAACTCTACAATGGAGCCAACCAGGATTTTGCTCCCTTGTCTGCCACGTTCAGATTACACCTAGATCTTTTTTTTATTTTTTTAAACTATTGCATAACAGCTCCTCACATGCCTCGCCCCCAGACATGTAGGTGCCAACAGAACATTGTTGACTGCAACCGTAGGTTGTCACGTTTTCTTCCCATTCTGGATACTATTTTTGCCAGTTCTCTCCAGTCATGATGTCAAAACATTGTGATTTCTGTACTCCTGAAGTTGTTTTTCGTACTCCCACATAGCCTCACGTTTTCCAAAACAAGTCCTGGGCATGACTCTCTTTCTCTGCACTCCCGCCTGTTTCTCTAATATGTGCAGGCTCAGTAAAACTGGTTGATCTCAATTCAGATCATAAATGTGCTTTATTTTATTCTGCTTTACAGTCAACCGTTTTAGGTCAGAAGTGCGCCACACTCACTTGCATTTCTAAGAACATGTCATTTGTTTAGATGCTTGCCAGCCTGCTTTGGTTATTTCAGTCCCTCTGAAGCACAGATCTATCTCTAAAACCAAGTCCTTTCCCTGTATCAATGATGACATTCACTCTATAAAAAGACAAAGTAAACAGGATGAGCACAGGTGGAAAAATACCAGGCTTCGTTTTGCAGTCTGATTGTGGTAAAACCTGCATTTTAGTTCTTCTAGATTTAAGTGCTGCTTTCAAGATAACACAGTACATCCATCCATCCATTTTCTGCCGCTTATCCGGCTCAGCTCCCTCTTCACCACAGCTGCCTTTGGCTACTTTAAATAATTTTCTGAAGGAGATTAGTGCCTGGATGTCTCATAGTTTTCTGCAGTTACTGTAAATCACAGCAAAGCTAAGTTCTTTGTCTTGGACCCAAATCAGACTTTTGAAATTTTACATCAGCACTTTGATTCCCAGTTTGACTTAAGATGTTTCTCAAAGTTAGTTATTCAGTCTCGCTTTTTTCAATTAATAACATTGCTAAACTACTTCCCTTCTTATCTTTCCAACAGCTCGAACAAATCATCCATTGTTTTGTCTCCTCACGTCTGGACAATTGTAAAGCACTGTGTTCTTGTTTAAAGCAAGAAGCTGCAGCACAATTACAATGATCTGGCTTCGCTAAATAGATATAAATGCGGGTCACAAACCGATCTTAAAAGTGGCCAGATAAAATTGTTAATGCACATTTAGCTTTGTCAGTTCCATGTAACACATACACGAGTATAACCAGAATATGGCAATCACTACAGTAAAGTATTCAATGTGTTTAATTGTATTAATGTTATTCCAAATGTTTTTGGGGTTTTTTACCATAACTAAGAAAAACTAGGAATAGTCAATATTTTATCAGACTTCTGCTCCTCTCAGCTCCCAGTCTTCCTCAGTTTCCCTGTTTGCGGGTCTGTATGCTTTGCCTGGTTCACTAAAGACTTCACACTGCTCTGACCTCTTTAGTTTGTGCTTGGAGACTGGATGTCTGCCATCCCTCATGGGACTTTCATGTTATTCTCATTTTGGAAATTATAGCCGGTTAAATAGGAGCTGCTGGAGTCAGGCTCAGGTTTGTTTTTCACCATAAATGTAGACTGCCCTAGATCCAAATGAATAAATACTGGGAGTTTCTGTTCCCAGCATCAGTTTCACTGGCCACCTACCACTGGGTCCTGTAATACCATGTTCTGCTTCAGCACTACACTCTGTGAGTATACCGATGACCATAATAATAGAAAATGGCTTTATATAGATTGTGATTTTGAAACATTTCAGTTTTCCTGCCAATGAAGCCAAAGTGTCTCTTTATATCTCTTAGTGGTTTTAGGGTGTACAGTAGGGTGTCATTAAGGCACAGTGTGAAAATATGTGGTCCATTAAATCTATATTCTGTTTTTGTGTTTGGATAACAATCTAAATGTGATGTTTCCGTTTCAGTGCTGGCGGCAACCTGTCTGCTTGTAGGTGCAGGTAAATATCTGTGTGTGTATGGTATGAGGATGCTTGAATACATTTTTACACATGTGCCTTTGTGTTAAACTAATACTTCCATATCTGTTTTTAGATGTCCCCGCAGAGACAGTTACCACCTGTGAAGGCAACAATGTTCATCGCCTGAGCTGTGGTATGACTATTTCCCAAAACTTTCTGTCTACAACAGTGCTTCCATTTATTTTGGCAGCTTTGACGAGCTGGTTTGGTTTATTGTTAAGGTTTTTTGTTTTACTTTTATCATCTGACTCAACTAGTGTAAGGTATAAAAAAAATTTCAGGTGTTGACAATAATTTATTTCTTCAACTCTGCCTTTTTTTCCTAATTTCTACCTCCTTGCTGTGTGACAGATATCGGAGTGATCAGCGTTCACACAGCACTGTACGGACGTGCAGACAGTGAGACCTGCAGTGAGGGAAGACCTCCACAACAGATTTCTAATACAGAGTGCTCTCTGGCGGACGCTGCGGATGTCCTCAAGAGAAAGTAAATGTTTGTGTTAATTGGGCTTTCTCTTATGTTGCTTGTGTGCCATATATGTTTAATGCAATGACATGACTTACTTAAGGGCGAAGACGGGTCACAGGTTGGCCCTGCTCCCAGGATGCAGTGGAAACACATTTGATCACGGCCCAACTGTGCTATACCAGGCCAGTGCAAAGACGGTGTCAGGGAGGCTTCTTCCGAGGCATTCTCAAATTTAACTGGATTATTAGATTACATTACATTACATTTCACTTTAATGTCAGCTTTGTCTGAAATTTGTATTGCATCAAAAGGCAAACACTATTCAAAAATAAAACAAAAACATTTAACCAGACCACAAAAGCAATACGAGGCTACAAACATTTGTATTAGAATTTATATTACAATTAATATTCCAAGCAGCTGCAATGACATCAATTTCATTGCTTACTTCCATTTTCAGTGCTTCACCTACACAGGTACACAGGCCTTAAGACACACAAGCTGGGTACATTATGTCAGATCCCCTCTGCTATAGTATCAAGGGTATTCTTCAGCTTTGTTATGAAACTGGTGACTAATTCATCATAGAATGAGGAGAATAATTCTCTTAGATCAGCCCAAGTGACAACACTATAGTGTATTACAGTTTGGTTGTGGTTCTGCTCTTTATCTTCTTTCTGCAGGTGTGATGGAAAAACGGTGTGTGAACTAAGTGCAGATGTCTTCGGAGCATCTGATCCCTGCAGCGGTACCTTCAAATACCTGCAGACCAAGTACACCTGCCTCCCTTCAAGTCAGTCACATGTCTGCATAAACTAAAGCAAAGCTGCAAAAGCCTAAAGTGATTTTGCTTGGTTTTCACTTGCTTTATTTACAGGTTTATAGCTTATGACTGCTTTTGCCTGTGTCTTTCAGGAAATGTATATATATGCATGGCTTGTCACATTGATGGGACATTCTGTGTCTTAGAAATGTCAAAAAATGTACTGAGTGTTAAATTACTTATTTCCACTTTGGGATTTATATGTTTTAAGCTTTTGGCCCTGCTTTGAGAACTTTGGGTGATTCAGACAGGAGGTATAATGTTGCCATGGAGTCTATATTTAAGTTCTGTTTTTATTAGCGTGATCTGATTTAAAGAACATCGCAAGAAGAAGAGGTGTGATTTTTAGCACCAAATATGTCAACTGGGTGTTAGGGGTTAAAAATGTGTGTTTAATGTGATTCATGTTATTTTGACAGTTCACCTTGTGACATGTGAGGACTCTTTGGCACACCTGCACTGTGGTAAGATCACATTTTCTCCTCTTTGTACGTATGGTGCATTAAAATGAAAAACATGAGCATTATTGTATTTTCATGGCACTTCCGCATCAGCACTGCTTCCAACTCCTCCTCTTTTTTCAGATGAAGGGCAGGTTATATCAATCTACAGTGCTAATTATGGACGCCACGACCAGACCACATGCTCTTACAAACGGCCTGCCTCTCAGACGCAAAATACTGACTGCTCACTCCCCACCAGCAAAGTTTCTGACAGGTACAGTTGCACACTGTTTGTCAACTTGTACCTCAGGTTGGAAGCAGTTAACTTTATAACTGCAGTACAATGATAGCTGCACATTTGTGATGCCATCCACTTTCATCTGCTCCATCGCACATTCAAGCCTGTATTTACTCATGTCACATCTGCTTTCACAGCTGCAATGGGAAAAACAGCTGCATTATTAAAGCAGGCAACTCAGTGTTTGGAGACCCCTGTGTTGGCACTTACAAGTACCTGGAAATGGCTTACGTGTGTGAATGTAAGTAGCTTGAAGGCCAGTTTGCACTGTCTCACCCTACTGACGCTAGTCGGTGGTCCAAATGTGCGAAGGAAAACATGATGTGGAATAGAGCAGTTTATGGGGTGGGAAAAAGCAGCGATGCAGAAATATATTCATGTAACTGCTTAAAGGTGTAGTCTGCGATTCTGGAGAAAGCTTGTTGATATTTGAACTCAACAGGTAAACAAATACACCCCTCCCTTCAGTGCTCCTTCAAACTCGCACGAATAACGCACAGCATTAGTTTGTCCTGTGTAGGAGCACAGGTTGTGACATATTATACCAAAGTGTTTAGTGGAAACGCAGCTAAAGCGTGTGTATTTGATGACCTGGGTTGGTGGCTCTACCAGAGCCACTCTGAACATCGGACTTCATTTTCAGTGCACACACATCCCTGCTCCTCCTGTCCATGTGTCGAAGTGTCCTTGAGACACTGAACCCCGAGTTGCTCCCCATGGCAGGCTAGCGCCTTGCATGGCAGCTCTGCCGCCATCGGTGTGTGTGTGTGTGAATGGGTGAATGAGAAGCAACATTGTAAAGCGCTTTGTCCAGTAAGGTAGAAAAGCGCTATATAAATGCAGTCCATTTACCATTTAAATACTTATCTGAAGTCAATCTTTTATCTGTTTTTTGCAGATCCTGCAGTCGCCCCAGAGAAGGAACCAGAGCCGGTTGACAAAACTCAGGTCTTCTCAAGCCTCAGCTTCGGAAGAAATATTTTTACTTAAAAATATGCAATTTCAAATCATTTTGGACCATTACTATTACAATAGATAACGCCCAAAAAGCTTAAAGACAAAACTTGCTATAGTTAATAATAATAGTCTATAGACTAGACCCTGGGTTCCCAACTCCAGACCTCCAGGCACCCCTCTGCCCATTTTCCTGTTCTCTCTGCTCCAGCACACTTGAACCAGCTGATGCTCAAGCCCTGATCCAACAGTAAGGGCTGGTGAGTTGCATCAGGTGTGTTCAAAACATAACTCGAGGAGTATGTTACTAACTAGGCCTACTGTTGTTGTGTTATTGATTTATTTTCCACTGCTCGGGGCCAATAAACTGATGACCATGACAGCGCTGCGTACCGTAGATGAGCTGCCGCGAAAACACGCATTATGGATTCACAGAAAATTAACATTTGTAACAGGCAGAGTACTTAAGCGACAGTCTTCTTGTACTCATTTGCTAACTACCGAGCTATTTCACACTCAGTTAGTGTGATGAACATGGTTTTATCAGTGCTTATCATCGCGCATTAGTAAACAACCAGTTCCAATCTGGCATTCAAAGGGAATGATTCACTCTCATTGGCCTACTGCTTTCTACTTGTAGGGCTAGTATAGCCTACTGTCTAGTCAACTAATTTATTTCCCATTCAGAGAGATTTACACCGGGCGGGACTGACAGAAAAAGAAAGGGGAGGATGGCAGGTCAACAAGGGGGATGCATTTTGATCATTTTGCTAACAAGGTGGATGGCATGGAGAAATGCAAAGCCACCAACTGTCCAACAATAGAGGGAAAGGTTAAAAAGTAGTATATTCGATGGAAAGCATAAAAGTCAAACTCCAACTAAGGACTGATGTTTTCAACATTAAATGGACACCGGTAATATATAAAGACTGAATAAGAACACATCTTCTCTGTAATCTCAGTGGAGGGAATGGTGCAGTCCACATGTAATTGGAACAATGTATACAGGTGTGACCGTGAATGTGTATAAGTGCATGTATAGTGATGGTACAGTGAAAAAACTAAATACGATTGCTCCTGACCCTCTCATCTTTAATCTCCACAGTTTCCCAATGGGCATATGATGAAGTGAATACTTAAACATATGGGTGATTGCATATTGGTTTCAATGAGGTCAATTGGGTACCTGTGTCTGTGATGCCTCTATCAGTAGAATTCCATTAGGATATGTCAATGCGATGCTTACATTTGTTATGTTATCTTTGTACCATGTTTGTATGTTCACTACTATATGATTGCATATTGAAATAAAGGTTAAGTACAAAAAAATGAGATCACAATAAACATGTAGACTATTAAATAAAATATATTAAATCAGCAGCATGTGTCATGTCAGTCTGTAATTAGGTTTTGTTATTTTGCTATTGCACTAATATATAAATATATATAATAATATATATATAATATATATAATATATATAATTTCACAAAAATCTAAAGAAGTGCGCACAAGCAAAGCTTCATGAATCCTATTAGATCATGAATATCAGATTCTGGTTAAGCTCCACTGCAGTGACTCTCAGTGTCTGGTGTTTCTGGGTCTTCCAGGAAGTCCAGAGACGTAAAATAACAATAGGTGCTTTAGAGTGTTCCAGAAAGGCCACAGAAAAAATAACACTGCAACGAGTTTTCAGGCATATGAAATAAGAGCAACTGGAGAACAGGTTTGTCAAAGATGTTCCATCAGCTCCTTTGAAAAGTGAGCCACTGGTGAAGATTGTATTTTACATTGCAAACTGAGCAAAACTGTATGTCATTTGGTGCTGTGAGGAGGGTGCACACATGCATTAGGAAGACTAAATAGTCACACGAGCACATGGCCTAAAACAATTGGGACTAACTCCTCAGGACAGGGCTCTGCAGTCTATATATATCTCAAAGACAAGGAGCACTCCTTCAAGGAAGAAAATGTGAGGAGTGTCGAGAGAGAGGACTGGTGATTTGACAGAGACGTGAATGAGTGATGATTTGCTGTCAGGCTGGAAAAACCCTCTCTGAACGCGAGGATCACTGCAGCATCACCAAACAATGAGTGATGCACTTTGTAAATACCTTTCTTGTTAGTTTTGCAAAGCTGCCTGTCATTTAATTGTAACTCCCTTTTTTGTTTGGAGATTGTCTCACTTCATGGTATTTCTGTAATGTGAGCCGGAATATTGAGAAGTCTATTTCCTGTTGCTCACCATAGTGGTCCACACACACAGTAAGTGTGTGTGCTCACATTTTACATAGATGAATAGGAGCCAATTGCGCAAGGTCAAGCTATTGTTTTGTATATAAGGCAAAGACAGTTAGTTCCTGATCCAGCACAGTATATACAGGTGTGACTGTTCCAGCCACCATCAGTCCCAGTGTTCACCTCAGACTGGATCTTCTAAAATCATGCTCCGCTTCAGACTCAGCGCCACACTGTGTAAGTACACAACTGACTGACAACTACAACAATAATCATGTGGGTTCATAGAAAATTAGGAATTAGGTTGGTTTCTGCTGTCTTGCTGAAGAAACTAAAAGCTTTAATATATCTGATTGGAGTTTCAGGGTGCTTGGTGGGCNNAAAAAAAGGGCTCATTTACAATCATCATAGTCATTTTTTTCATTTGTTAAGCAGTGTCTGTTTCAGTTTGACACATTACCCCTCAAACATTTCTGTGATTGTATTTCTAAATTTCTAAACATTTAATATCACAGGTTGTAGATCTTTTTACACAGCCTACCTCCTCTAGCCTTATTAGTAAGAAATTTGGTTCTGACATATCTGATGAGCTTTGGGATGAGGGGATGGAGAGGATCAAAGACTGCTCTGTTAATGCTAGACTTCAGCTTCATTTTTCAAAGACCAGACTTACTAGGATCTTCCCATCAGTTTCAGCTATTTGTGACAAATGCAAATCAGGTGAGAAGACCCTGACTCATCTTTTGTGGTTTTGTCCTGAAGTTGAAAAATTAAGGGTGGAAATATTTATATTTATATTTATAATATCTGTCACACTGTCACGGCTTACTGTGACACCTGAATAGAATAGAGCCATTGCTAATGTTAGCAGTAACACCTGTGCTTTCCCTACTGTGACATGTCAAAATACAATAAATATTTGTTTAAAGGTATAAAGCAAAACTTTGTAACCTTTACTGACTCAGTTTGACAGCGATGTTTCTTTTCCAGTGCTGGCAGCATCGTGTTTTCTCATGACAGCAGGTAAACATCTGAGTGAATGTGGTATGAGAATGCTTGCATTTATTTTCTCCTCACACCATGTGGCTTGAACACACTTCAACTTATACTATCTGTTATTGTAGTTGTTTCCACAGAGAGAGCTATCACCTGTGACAACAGCCACAATGTCCAGCGCCTGACCTGTGGTATGACTGAACTCTCTAAGTCTTTGTGTTCACAACGAGTGGTACATTTAAGTTTGAAGACCTTAATAAACTGACTCAACCATTAAAATATTTTGGACATAACATTTCTGTCTGGATTTTAAGGGAGGGCCAACGATGTACCGTGGAGAGTCAACATTCTGCAGGTTTTCATTCCAGCCAGTCAGCAAGTAATGTTGAGTTCATCCCCGCCACTTACAGGAGTGCTGAGTCTTCAGTTGGAATGGAAACCTGCAGATATTTGGCTCTCCATGACATGTGGTTGACCACCCCAGTGTTGGAACACTTTGGACTTTAACAAACAGAAAAGACATTGTGGCAGACTGCACCACAGTGTCTATCAGAAAAAATATATCCAACAAAACAACCCTGTGGCAGAGAGCCCCCGATCCCCGTTCTTTCTACAACCACAAACATATTCCATCATATTAATTTGAAATAACTATAACCTGAGGATAATACTACATATCTGGGCTTTGATTTAGATTTAGTGTGTAAGAAAACATTTTGATGTTTATGCTAGAGGTGAGAAGTTATGAACTGTATTTTTAAGGAAAATGTTACACCAAACAGGGTACTATACAGTATCAGCTGAGCCTGTAGAAATTTTAGGCTCAGTCAACATGACAAAGATAACAATATATTATTCCCATGCAAACAAATATAACAAAGTGATTTCCTTAGAAGAACATTTTCCCTCTGGTCTTGTCTCCTAATTTCTCCCTTGGTGTGCGACAGATATCGGAGTGATCAGTGTGCAGGCAGCACTGTATGGACGTGCGGACAGTGAGACCTGCAGTGAGGGCAGACCTCAAGAACAGCTTGCCAATACACAATGCTCCCAGCGGGGCACAGTGGACGTCCTCAAGAGAAGGTACACATAATAATAATCATCAGTACATGTGTTCGTTATGTGGCTACTGCTGGCAGTGAGTCTCCTAACCACGTCAATGATTCCTTGTCACTGAGCTTTGAAAAATGCATCACCTCAAATGTAGTGCTTTGATGAGCTATGACAGGAAAGCACGCAGCAGTGCAGCAGTTCACACCAGATCTCCACTCTTCAACACCCACCCCTCTGGTTTCATTGAATACTCTGCTGGTATTGTACCTGGATTATCGTTTACGGCAGGGCAGTGACCAAAATAACCAAAGACTATTATTGGTTTTGGTTTTATTATTACTAATTTATTAATATATACTATATTTATGTAACTTCTCATAGTACTAGTAGTCCATGAAAGTCCTACATAGTGCTACCATCCTGCAGGTAAAAAGGACAAACAAGACTAAAAGTCTAACCACGCTAATGGTCCCATTGAGGCTGTAATACTGATGATAGACAGAGGGGTATAAATTTAGCATGCTTATGTGTTTGAAGTTAACAGGCTATTCCAACGATTAGTATATAGCTGATATTCAGAAGGTTAGTATGCTAACGTGAACATTTTAAAATTCACATGGCTAAATTTACATTTATTCTTTTTGTAAACGCTTTTGTCCAAAGCAACATACAAATGAGGTACTAAGCCATACCAGATCAGGGAGAAGCCTTTGAGAATTAATGTCTCTACAACCAGGTCCACCTGACACAAGTGCCACATGGCTTGCAGGTGCATGACGTAACATATAAGTGCCTTTGGGCAGCATATTCACTCAGATAGGATCTTTCTGATGTTATACGGTGTGATGCGTCATGATCGAGTGACAGATGCAACATGCTCAGTGAAAGTTAATTGGTCATCAACCACGATGACCAGATTTTAAGCGGACTTTGTTGCTGAGAGTGAGGCGGAGCTGAGCTGAATATTGATATCATCCTCTGGGGACTATAAAAGTCTTTTCCAAATGCCACGGTAAAACATTTACTGAGTTGAACAATGATACTATATTGAAATGAGAGGTATCTCACACATGCAAGTCTACATTTCACTATATATTGAACTTAAAGTGTGGGGATAAAATAGTAAAGTCTCTGACATGAGTCCAAGTTACTACAGTGTTGAATTTAGATAATTCTAGTTTTTGTTTGCTTTTGCTTTGTGCTAAAAACATGCTCTAAATATTTTTCCTACAGGTGTGACGGCAAGAGAGTGTGTGAACTTAACACAAACGTTGTGCGTACCTCTGATCCCTGCCGTGGCATCTACAAATATCTGGAAACCAACTACACCTGCTTCCCAGCAAGTCAGTCACATGTCTGCATGAAACTAACAATGAAACAAAGCTGCAAGTTTTATAGTGTGATGTCTAATGTGATTCATTCATATTACTTTGACAGTTCACCTTGTGACATGTGAGCACTCCTTGGCACATCTGTACTGTGGTAAGATTACATTTCTTCTTTTTTGCATTTATGGAATATGATAAACATAAGCATAATTACATTTCCTTTGCATCTGAATATTTTACTACTTTCTCCTTTGATTGCCTCCCTCTCGACTACATTTCCGTCCTCTGTGCTTTGCCAATTTCCATCCTCTTTTGCCAGATGAGGGGCAGGTTATATTTGTCTACGGTGCCGACTATGGACGTCATGACCAGACCACATGTTCTTACAAACGGCCTGCCTCTCAGATTGAAAACGTCGACTGCTCAAACCCCACACGCAAAGTTGCTAACAGGTACGGTTGAACGCTCTTTGTTAAATGTAAGGAATAAATCAAAACTTCAATTTGCTATTTGCACACGTAGATAAGTGAGCTGGGATTCCTGGTTCCTCAAGTCAATTAGGAAGAAAGTAAAATAGACAAAGAAAGGGATCAAAAAAGGGAGGCATTTTCCATGCTCAAATACATGCACACCAGTAAAATGTTGTAGTAGCTCGGTTTAGTCTGTGTTGTACTGCACTAAGAGGGTATATCACCAAAACCGTATAAAACATCCATTCACTGTGTGCATGTATGGTGATTTCCCTTGGTAATCACCCTTATTGCTGGTGGAAAGGCTGTGCTTTTATAACACAGACATTAAGAAATAATATTTCATATGCTCCAATGTGCATTCAAGCCTGTATTCACTCATGTCACTCTGCATCCACAGCTGTAATGGGAAAAACAGCTGTACTATCAGGGCGAGCAACTCTGTGTTTGGAGACCCCTGTGTTGGCACTTACAAGTACCTGGAGGTGGCTTACGTATGTGACTGTAAGTAACTTAAAGGCCCATTTGGCCGTTCACTCTGATGAACAGCTAAATGTGTGGTGTACAATATGGGGTGGGGAAATGGCATGATGCAGAGATATGTCCACATAATGTTGCTAGCACACCACTGCTAAAGCAGCCAACTGCTACAAAAAAGAAAATAAAAAAGCCTATACTATCAGTCTGAATTGAATGTTTTCTGTTCTTTTACAGATCCTGGGGTCATTCCAGAGCCACCTCTGTTGGCATACTGAAATTTCAGTCATAAACATGCATTGAATAAAATAAATTTGACAGTTTATCGTTTTGTCCATTGGCTAGAGAAATCCTGTCCCAGATACATAACTATACTAGAATACCAATATGGAATAGTTCGACCTGTACAGGGTCTGAGCAACTGTGCATGAACTTTTCATATCTTACACAGCTTGTTGCACCTTCTGTTAGGCAAACTGATCAATCTTGGATGCACTTGACCACCTTTCTTTCATACTGCCTGTCTCTTCAAGATGCTGCCCACTCCACAACCACACACATGCAACCTCAAAGCTTCTGGACCTACTGTCTGTTAGCCTTTTCCTGGGAAAAATCCTCTGCTGCACAGGAAGTGATGCAGTTTATGTTTCTATATTGTTTGGTAGTTAGCATTAGCAGCTGTAGCGAC
This sequence comes from Oplegnathus fasciatus, assembly GCA_003416845.1. NCBI lineage: Eukaryota > Metazoa > Chordata > Actinopteri > Centrarchiformes > Oplegnathidae > Oplegnathus > Oplegnathus fasciatus. The sequence goes on along the minus strand of NTHP01000408.1, from coordinate 370,091 downwards.
AATGGCTGAACAAAGCATACGCAAATTTAAAGACACTCAAGCTAAACCGTAAACACTGTGTATGTAATATGAAATACAATAAATAAAACCCTTTATCAAACTTGAACTTTTGACATTTTTTATCAAGTCTAATTCAGACATCATTTGCTACTTAAAGGGAAAATGTCAACACTTTAAGTTGAGAAATAGTCATACAAATCTTCCAGTACTACAGATAAGTGACCAGTCCAAGTTAAAGTCAATGTCAGATGAACAAGATTAATTTTTACTAACAGACAAGTTGCCTTCAGTTTGTAAATAATACAAAAATAAGGATATTTGGATAAACAGTATGCCATGCTGATCTTGCTTTCAGGAAGCAGCAAAAGGATTTATTAAAGTATTACTACATGTGGTTCAAAAAGCTGTACATTAATCAGAAATGTTAACATTCATCAACAGGCAACACTTATTTCTAAGAATCAAACTGCTGCTGGATGTCGTTTGAATCACATAAAACCCCACAGGATGAGGTTTTCTGTGCTCCCTGAAGTAAAGGGATGTCATTTTGTTGCATGTTGTCAAAACTCAGCTTTAATGTCCCACAATGTTAATCTGTTAAAATGACTTCATGTAGCATGTTAGTGAGTGTAAACATCAGAGGTTATCAGCAGCACGACTACCAAATTACGTTCAAGTTGCTGACGTCTTTGGAGAGGTCGGTCTTTGACGGGTAGACGACCTTCAGGTTCCCGTCCTGGTCGACAGTTCGGACCTGCTGGATGATCAGTTCGCTGGAGGGCTCATGGCTGCCGGCCGACTCTTGTGGGCCGTCCCCTTCCACGTCTGACCCTGCCTCCTCCCGATGCTCCGCTGTGAACTTGTTCAACTCTGCCATTTTCTGTGATGAAACAGGAAATGACCTTAAAATGGCTGCGTGATTTGTTGTTGCATTTATGAGATGGACATTTCAAAACAGATTGTGTAAACCTGCAGCGCTGACAATGTGACTCTAAATCTACCATAGAAAAAAAAAAAAAATTATCTACCACTCCTGAGGTTTAGCTTAAAAATAAACACTAAAAGGTCAAATAAACCCAAAACAATCATTTATCAATCATTTATTATTTATATTATTATTTAGTATTAACTTTGTCACGTTTCCAGTGTGAACATACAACAGACTCAAAACCTGCTTAGAATTAGTGCGTAGTATTGATCTGGGACACACTTCTCAAGGTTTTTGCTGAGTACCTAGTTGGAGTGAACAATAGCAACTGAAATACTGTTTGAGTATTTTTTGTGCACCCCCATGTTAACATAACAACAAGTCTTTGCTTTCCTGTAGTGCTACAAATCTTCTACATAAAGTTACCTTAAAACTACTGAATAACCCAGATTATTAAGTGACAGAACATTAACACAGGTGGTGTCTTCATGTTTTTTAGTTTTCACATTAATACCTATGACAAAGGTCAAGTCTTGGGCCTAAATTCATTTAAAGGAAGGTAATGATGTTATAATCAATGGAAGCAAAACTATGAAAATAAAATGAAAGTAATAAACTTGACTTATTCTTAAATGACAGAAAAAAGAGAGAGAAAAGGTGAAGCTTACTACAATCAGAGCATCCATAACATCTTTACAGGTCTGCAGGCTGGTTGCACTCGTCACCTCCAAGAACAACTCTTTGGTCGTCTTCTTGATCTGTAAAGTACAATCAACTGATCATGTAATTATTTCTACCGTATCACAAAAAGAGAAAAAATGTGGGCTACAATTTAACATCCACCAGCATTTGATATGAAATCCTCTCTTTTGGGATGACACAATTATCATAACCAGGAAGAGGACACACCTTGGTTTTCTCACTGTTGGTAATAGGTGGGAATGAGATCACATGTCCCTCTGCATCCACTAGGCAGGGATAGAGTGCTTTTCCTTGCAGAATCTGCAGGTATCTGTAAAAAATGAAATAGTTGCGAGTCTAGTTGAGAGAGACAACTTTATAAAACACTGAGGTTGAAATAAATCACACTAAAGCTGTGGTCCAACATACTTATACTGCCCTCATGTGTTCAAACATAACAGCAGGCAAGTTAGACAGATATCTTGTGCACCACTCGCAAAGTGTTACTTGTTTCTTTTATATAAGATGTCTTTTATTTTGAAAATCAGTTTATGTGTCTTTAACGCAAAAGCTTTAACCAAAAATGTCCTCCCTTGACTCCAGCCTGCAGTTAACTAATGAGGATCTTTCAAAACCCTTTCCTCATCAGAGACAAATCTTGTGCTGTACAGAAGAGTCCGAAGTTGTACTGACTTGTGGAGACCAGTGACGTTCTGCCTCTTCTTCTGCTTCCTCAGCTCGTCAGCCTCCAGCTGAAGGTGTCTTATCAGCTCGACGGCCGTCATCTCCTTCCGACCCAACGCCACAATCTAACAAACATTGTGTTCTTATGTGAAATTCTGACGTTTTTTGAGAGTTTTTCAGTGACAATTACAATGCACAGCAGAACACAGCAACTAAAATAAACATAAAAGAGACAAGAACTTAAAACTTCTCTGAATGCCAATAAAACTGATTATTTTATTTATTTTATTTGATTACTGCAAAGTATGGCTTTTTACTGGCACAAGAATTGGACTGAAATCTGAAAATAATGAGCCAACCATTCTGCATTAGCATACCTTCAGCTGAGTAGGTGGTTTGACGTCATAAATCAGGGGAGCTTTGAGAAGCTGCACATCATGAGTTGCAATGGTTGCGGTGGTCCTTTTACCACACAAGTCATCGTGAAGCTTTGTCTAGAAAAACAACAGGTGAGTGTTTTTTGGTGACCACACTGCACACTTGGTTATTTCCTTAGTCATGCACCACTTACATGGGCCAATGTATGCCACCTTGTGAGGGGTTTGACCTTACCTGAGCCACCAGGAACCGTTTGAGAGCATTGCCAGGCTTTAGGTTCATGCCTCTGACCACGCAGCACACCAAGTACGGTCGAACATCTTTCACCTCTGCACTCACTTTGACTGTGAGTGCTGTAGGGGTGTCCGAAACATGGAGAACCCTCACCACCATCTTGTTCAGTTCCTCCTCCTCATCCTGTTCATCTGCCACCTTCTCCTTCTTCTTCCTCTGCTGACCCCTTTTCCCCCTGTCTGCGTTGCGACCCCCCTCCGCGTCACCCCCATCCTCTCCCTGTCTCCCTTTTCCTTTTCCTCTGAGGTAGTCGAGGATGGACTTGGTCTGGCAGCCGTTGACCATCTTCTCCAGACGTTTGTCACTCAGCTTGTTGCCTTTGAAGTTGATCTCCTTTAGCTTGGGGCAGTCGCTCAGATCAGAGGGGATCTCACTCAGCTTGTTGTTTGAGAGGTCCAGCACCTGGGAAGACAGGCATGAGGAGGACAAAACCAAGTGCATGAGTGCACTGAGTTTGGCACTCTGGAAAAAGAGCATAAGCTACCTCCAAAGTTTTAAGACAAGAGAACATTACATTTTAGCTGGCACAGATGAATACTTGCCAGTGTAGGTTACCCGCCAAACTCTGTTTAAAAATCTGGCATTTTTGTGCTGCATTGTATATTAACAAACGTGAAATCTAGTTAGCTATAATTTAAGATAAACAACAAAGATAGTGACAGCTCCTCTCCAATTCGGGGCACTTTTCTTAAAGAAAACTGCCACTTAAAGATGACAGAGAGCTTGGTGTATGGTGTATTGTATGCCGAATTCAAAACGGTGTACCAACAATTCAATTCAATCATTTAAAATCATGCTGTATTGTTTACGTATTGTTTATGCATGTGTTTTGGTGAGAAATATCGGGCCTGGGAGTGAAGTTCGGCCCACCTTTAGAGCAGCTAGCTTGTGAACATCTGCACTCAGCTGGTCAATGCAGTTGTCAGAGGCGACCAGTGAGCTAAGGAGGTCCAGTCGCTCGGAGTAGAGGTCAGCGGGGAAACCGGTGATGTGATTCTTGGAGATGTTGATGGTGGAGAGCTTGGTGCACTGGCTCAGTCCCTCTGGCAGGACCTCCAGGCTGTTACAGCTCACATTGAGGGTGTTTAGCTCCTTTAACTGGGTGATGCCCTCCGGTAAAACCCTGAGGTTGTTGACTGAAAGGTCCAGGACCTTCAGGGACTTGAGGTTGCCGACGACATTCGGGATGGAGGAGAGCTTGTTCCTGCACAGGATGAGGCTTTGAAGGTTTGTCAGATGTTGGATGTCCTCGTGGATCTCTGTCAAACTCGGGCACTGGCTAACTTCCAGATAATTCAGCAGTGTGAGGGAGTAGATGGCAGAGGCCAGCCCCCCGTTAGAGGAGATTCTCCCGTCGACAGCTGGACCCTGTAAAACCAGTTCACGTCTCTTTCCTGACGCCGCTTTCTCTATTTCTGGCCATTTCTCCATGTCATCCATGCTGCTAGACACCAGTAGTCAAGACAACTGACACAGTAAAATACATGACATCCGTTTAAACATTTCAAAATAAATTATTATGTTCTTGACATATAGGTTTGAGGATGATAAATGCACATGTCTGACTCTATATACCAAAGAATTAAAACAACTTAAACAACTTGGGGGGATGGCTTACTTTGAAAACTTTTATTACAGAATTGTGAGCCTTTATTATAAGGCCTGTGCATCTCCTGTTAATTTGTGGCATACTTTTTGTTTTATGTGGAATATTTATATCATGAGATTTGCTTGCCCCTGCATATTTAGTGTAATACTGTAAGAGACAACGTGTTTGAAGTTATCGCTACATGTTATGTTATGCCTTTATTTTGGAGATAACATGTTTAACTTCCTGTGGTGACTGGCTCTGCTCCACCCGAGGACCAGGAAGAAGTTGTGAAAACATTATAAAATGTATTTTGAATGTTTATCGATATGGCGAAGTCTCAAGATGTAGGCAGAAACATAATACAAACCAGAGGTGGCTGGGTCTCTGCAAAGTTGGCTTTAACAAATAACTACAATGTCAAAAACTACTTGCTTGCGTATAAAACTACATTGACGACAATCCTTTGCGACTGACGACAAGCCTACCATTGCGCATGTCCGCGCTGGTTGTTGTCAGCGGTGGTTATGGAGATGAGATGGGACTGCGAGCTGTCAACATTACGGTGATGTTCGTGGTAAGATATCTTTGAAATATACGCAAGAAAACTTATATTTACTCTGAAATTAGTACCAACAAAAATGTAGGACAGTTGTCAGGACGTTTATTGTATTTTAGGGGTCAAAATACCTTCAGTGTACAGCTACTGTAAAACTAGCTATGTTCGCTGATTGAGTAGTTAACAGTTAGCTAATACCCCGTCCAACATGTTCAAGTCAGCAAGAAGGACTTCTCTGTCCGTGTATGTCATATCCAGGATAGTTTATTTTCCCTGAAGAGAACCATACGCCAAACTTCATCCAGTAAACTGTTCGTTTAATATTTTTTGTCTTGTGTGACAGAAGTAAGTCCTTCAACAAATCTTTAAGCCTCTTTGTTTCGGCATACTTGCAGCTACTGACGTACATTATAGGTTACAATCTGACACTGATACATAACCATTATTGTTAAAGTTATGGATTATTTATATTCTATTATTTCTTAAAATTAGTAATTGCTGTCTAATTGCTGACAAGCTGTTGAGCATCGTTTGGTCAAAACAAGTTTATCGACATTTTGTCTGTATTAGTAAATATTCAGTATTGCCTCTTGTTGTAGTTGTGAGTGGTTTAGATGGACAAAGTGCTTTCACAGGCCTTTAGAATAAACTTTAAACGTGGTTGGGTACATTTTTCAGTACGAGTGCTGATACAATACCAAATATTTGTTACTGATGCCTGAACTATCCTTTTTTCATTACCTTGAGAAATATACATATTTGTTACTAAAGATATATTTTTCATTCAGAAAATAGAAGCCAGATTTCTCAAATGTTGAATACAAGCACCCATACAAGAACACTGCCCAAATAAAATGCAAATTTTTATCTGGAACTATCTGATCAAAGAATAAGAAAACTGGACTGAAAATCAGACCAGACATTAAATGGCATTTCTAAGTCCTTAACAGTACTTGGTGCTTTGGACACATTTCAGTCTGTACCAAAAAAGAGGTTTTATACCCAGACATAAAGAGGATGTAGTGTCTTGGTTTAAAGGAGTCTGCAGTTAGTTTGTCACTCATTGTCAGCAGAGCAGCTCCAGGCATTATGTCAGTATAATGGAAGATACAAACTAACTAAAGTAATTTAATTTCTTTACACTTTCAGATATTAGATATAAAAAATGTGCTTTCTTCCTCTATCAGTGTTCAAAAGAGGGATGCCCAGGAAGATAGGATTCATTGTGGTCAACTCTTCAAGTCATGAGGACAACTTTAGTGCCAAGGAGCTCATGGTCCATGCACCCACAGTCAGTGGCTGGAGATCCAGCAGGTACATTAACACAGCTTTACTTTCAAAAGCATGTCACATTCATTCATGGCAACTTAATGTTTTCCTAAGCTGCAAAAGCAATAAAAACCTGTTTTCTTTCATGAATGGCAGTTTTATTAGAAAACTCATAAATTTGTTCTATCCTATTAAATAAACTCAACATTGTATGAATCAAATATTCCGCAGGCTGTGCTCCTACCCTCAGCACATCAACCTCCAGCTGGTGGAGAGAAGTAGGGTGAGGAAGCTGCAGCTGCTGGCCCACCAGTACCTGATCCCAGCCAAGGTGGAGTTCCACATTGGAGACACCCTCCTTGAAACCAGCACGCCAGGGATCCCTGGGCAGCTTCGCAGACTTGGGTGAGACTGCAGACTTGGCCAGGCTCAGTTTTGACTTGTCTTTTGTGTATTTTTACTAGTTTATGGCATTTTGCTGTATTAAATTAAGAGCCATTAGTTACAGCAAAGCAGCCATCAACTATGTTCGGTAATATCTTACAGGTAGATATCAAAAGGTGGATGTTGATGGGCTTGTTTCTAGTCTTAAGGCCATAACTTGTGGGGTCCCTGAGGGGAGTGTCCTGGGGCCAAAATACATGCAATTAGGAATATGCCTGCCATCGCCCTTGCACAAGGCTCACAACTGGAATCACAGAATTAAAATGTAGCAATGTGTTTTAGTCTTGTATATCTAAGCAGAGGAGTTGAATTGAAAAGCAACCCTGTACTCTCACCACAGGTACGTGTCTTTGTCGGACAATGAGAAGACAGGCTTCAAAGCTCGGGAGCTGAAGTCAGTCCATGTAGACGCCATCGGAACGTACCTGAGAATAACCTTCCATAGGAACCATGTCAACCGTTACAATCACTACAATCAGGTACTCTTTTAGACGATAGTGATGCACCTACACCACTGTTTCACTGCCCAGAACTTTTGTCTGATAGAGAAGACTGATCCAAGCTGTGAGCAACTTGGTTTATGTGTTGTTCTATTTTGTTTGTCAGTTGTAAAAAATATATTTTGGTTGGTGTTACCTTCCAGAACTAATTAGGTTAATGAGAAATAAACAACAAAATCTTGTTTAGAAGTTTCACCATTAACAGCAGCTCTGGATGCAGCCATTTCTGTAAACAGTGTCTTTCAAGCATTAGGGTTTTTGTTTCATTTAGTTATTCAAGTCATTGGCTGTTTTTCTGAAATTTCCTCCATTGTTTGAAACACAAAGAAGTTATTTTGTCTTGATTTCTGCTGCATAAGGCTCTCGGTAACAGCACAAAGCCTGTCATCAGCCTGGTATCCAATAGCAACACAGGGTAGAGCGCCCCTCTCAGATAATATTTTAGATTTTTGTTATTGCGATGTGTTGCGATGACATGAGAAAAGACTACTGGAAATGTGGCTGAGAGATACAGTACGTTAAAAAATAAACAAATTTATGGTAATTTGAGAAGGATTACAGTATGTGGTCTGTAGGTAGTTTAAGAATGTCTTCAAATATCTAATTGTGCGGCTTCTTTTGATCTGTTGTGTGTTTAATGACTGCTTTATTAGACACTCTTGAGAATTAATTTCCTGATATCACCTTGCCAATTATACCCTCAACTTCATAAGCTTCATTTGCATTTTCAGTTGTGCTGAAATGATCTGTCAAATAATCATTTAGTTGATTGACAGAAAATTCATTGATTTTGAGTCTTTTATGAAGTCCACATACAAGAATATGATGATTAGCTTCCTTTTCTCCATATTGTATCCTCAAATAAATTGAATACTTTCTGGGTTTTTTCACTGTTGATCAGACACAGGAGGACATCACTGTTGGCTCTGATAACATGTGATGGGCTTTTAACATTTTTAGAGACTGAACTATAAAGAATAATGATATGAGTATTGTTTTTCTTTTACTCAAATGATAAGGCTGGTGTTATTCTGTATTTTTCTTATTGTCAACAAATCCCATGAAAAGATCAAAAACCAACAATGTGTTTGGTCCGTCTCTCAGTACTTCCCTCCCCTGTCTGTAGCACCAAGCCCCATTTGTTCTTGCTGAAGATTTAAATCTTTAAAAACAGGTCACAGATATATATTCTCATTTTTGATGAGGCTAAATAATTTCCTAAAACAGCTGAGCTTTGTTGTTTTTAACACACATTACTCCAAACAGGAGTAAAAAGCGCATTTGCTGGGGACTACTTTCAGTAGTGGATTAATACACATTTGGTGCTTTAATCAGTATTTACAGCAACAGGGCAGTTTTTGTGGCATTGAGTCAAAATAAATTGCAGTGTGTGTGTTCACCTTAATGAAGGAACATGTCACCTAGTTTTTAATATAATTTGGACAACAATGGAGCTCTGACACAGAGGAATAAGTCAGATCAGGCTTTGGCTATACAGGCAATACTTGTTAGTAGAATCAACTCATTATTGGTTTTGTTTTTTTCATGTGATTTGTTGATAATAATAAAAAATATAGAATAGCCTTATTCTTTAAACTGCAGTAAAATAGTTCCACCATTAACTCCCAAACTCACTTATTTATCACATGCATTGATTTTTGATTTTGTCTCGCAGTTCTGTTTCATTCGACCATCTCACCGGCATCTTTTTATGATTTCAGGTTGCTTTGGTTGCCATTAATGTTCTGGGAGATTCTTTGGATGGCAATGCTTTTAACACAATTGTAAGTGAACGCTCTCTTCGCTTGTCACCCATCACTGAACTTACATCTGTACAGCAGTAGGTGGTGCTGTTGGACTGTGATTTTGTGAGACATTGCTCTGTCATCAGTCACTTAGAATAGGGTTGATTGATGTTTCCTCATCCATCCACTGACATTACAGCCACTGAGACAGCTTGAACTTTTGGCATGTTAAAATGAGAAACAGGTCAAATAAGTATTCCTCAAGTATTCCTCACATATCATATATCATTCATTGATTCTTCATAAAACATAAAACAATTAAAAACACACTGTTTGCTCTGTGCAAAGTTCTACACTTTTTTATTTTTATTTTTTGTTAGAATACAAAACAACAACTAATGAAGATGGACAAATAATACGAATACCTACACAACATAATGCAAGTCCATTTTAATGGCCCTGAATAATGTGAAGCTTAAAATGAGTTGAGACTATGTCAGAGGGTTGTTGCTTCAACTTACCTGTAAGTTTTGAGGCAGTATTTGATGATGTCGTTGTGTTATTATATGGAGAGGATATACTGGATTGTATAGATATAATATATTATACATACATTGCGTAGGTGTTTTATGTAGTATTTATTTGTATTCATTGATCCAAAGACACTATATAAGCGTATCTATATGCACACGTGTTTACCTGAATGGTGTGTGTGTATATATGTGTCAGGAATGTAGTAATGAGACACAAAGGGAGGACAGTATGTAATCACACAGGAGGCCTTTAGTTAGCCAGTGTAATCAGATAGTCCTGCAGACGGACGGGTCCTGGAGGAGAGAGAGCACCTTAAAACACACACACACACAGACATGGACAGACACGGACACACACTCGCACAGATTCCAGTGAACAGGCTGTGCATTGTTGCGCCGCTAATCCGACTCTGAGCACCTCCACCACAGCGGTGATCTTGCTTGGAGGGTCGGCTAGATCTTGTTCTCTTATATCTGTTCTATGGGTGGAAGTTGTGTTTGTCCTGAGGGAAACGGTGATGTGGATACAGGGAAAGAGCTCATTTAAGTATTTGCCGCTGACAAACAAATCCTCTCCCTTACCTTTAGGGGTGTCTAGAATGCAGATTTGGTTTTATTTGTCCAGGTTTTGAGATATCTGTCTTTGAGATTTCTGGTGGTAACCAGAGGCTCTGTTGCTGTCAAAAAGATGTGGAAGCTGCCTTCATGGCCTCCATTAACTCTCCATCAAACTGAACAATGCTGATAAAGCGCAAGCGCTCTATTTTGTGGTGTTTACATGTGACTGCTCTAAATGGCAGCGTAATAGGCCTTTTTTATCACAGCAGCCATTTTGACTTGTCACACTAGAAGAATCACAGTTGTTACTAATAACGTTAACGACTGCTCTGTTGTATGCAAGTGTCACAGTAAGTCATGACAGCGTGACAGTGAGCCAGCATGACCCTGAAACTGACGCAGCTAAATGGAATTCAGCCATCATTATTTTATTATTTACATCGATGCTTTTCCTACTGTGACATGTCAAAATGTGTTCTGGGAAAAAGACCGTCATAATGGTGTAACTCAGTTTAATGTCTCTCTCTCTCTCTCTCTCTCTCTCTCTCTCTCATTTAAGTGATCGATGGACCATTTCACCAAAGGTTACTCCTCAGACATGTTTTCTTTTGTTATTAATATTATTTATAGCGGTCTCTTTCAGAGAGATGTGTTGTTCTGTGAACTTGATGCCCTGTTACTCTGGATAACGTACAGAACATACCGTCACTGGTTTTCATAGGGGCTATTTCTTCGGTGCAAAGTAGTTCCAGGAAACTGCCTGTTGATTTGTCCAGAGCAATAAGGTACATTGTTTCTGGAAACACATGTTACTGTTGATTTAAAAAAAAAATATGATTGTTCAATGCTGTGCACACTGCAGACTAAATTCCATTCACCTCTATTGTATCGGGGTGGCAGAAATCTCAAAATTCAGATGTCTCAAAACTGGGACAAATAAAACCCAAACTATCTGCAAAGTTTTTTTTGTTGTTGGGTTGTTGTTTTTTTAAATTTTGGTGAACTGACGTAGTAGTTTAAGTAGTAGTAGTTCATTAGCATGACATACAAATGTGCTTATGGCCAAAGCAAAAATTAACCAAAAACAACTAGGCTAGATTAATCAAGGGACCATCACTCTCAGTTTATTTCCTCTTAGTAATGTCCCACTATCTGAAATCGTGACATATGAAAACATATTTGGCTGCCTTTTGTCCTCTTAGAATATATTTTAACTTCTCATTTCAGGCAGAATAACTACATATTATATGATTAGGGAAGTGTACAGTATTGTTCTTGTTCTTCCTTAGGAAGTTTGTCTTTCATCGTATTAAATGCTGGTTTGGTGCTCATGAAGTACTGCAAAAACGATGTCATCAGTAGACACTGTTTCCTGTTCTTCTAATGACTGGCCACTTAACATTTCAGGTGATAGCAGTGTATGCAGTGAACTACAAGTCTTTTTGGGTTTGGGTTTATGTGTGCGTGTGTGTGTGTGTGTGGTTGTGTGTGTGTGTGTGTGTGAGTGTACTTGTATTGCTGCCATTGTAAGGTCCAAGGAGCTTTTGGTGAAGTCATTCTGACTGATCCTCACCTTTGAAAAGGGTCGTGTTTTGGTCAGTTTTAGGTTAAGGTAAGGGTTGAAGTTGAGGGTCACCTTAAAGCTAATGGGATTAGGCAACAATGGTCAGGTCTTCCTCAGCACAGTAATACAAGAGTATATATGCACGTGTGTGTGATTTGTCCATCTGTTTACCCCCAGCCAAGCAGAGAGCAGCTGATCGAACACTACCTCAACAGTACCCAGCTGGAAGCTGCCTTGGACACGACCTTCATGGGGTGAGGCTAGGCCATTGAACCCTGGTTTCTTTGTCTTGTGACAATAACACTGTTCAACAAAGCCATTTAGTCTGGAAGCAAACCAATAAGGCATTCAAGGTCACTCGCATTTGAAGACAATGCAGGTGGCGGCCACGCAAAGAGGAAAACACGTTTTTTTTTAAATATCAACCCCCAAGGGACGTTTCACCTCAGGGTCTCACTCCTTTGGGGGTCGGTCAGTGTTTTTCCCCTTTGATCAGGAATTGCACAATACTGGGCCCATTTAACGGATGATGACACAAGTATTCTACACTGGCATTGTCTCACATGAATTTAGACACTAAATCAGCTGTTCTGTTTTCTGTATTCAGCTTGTTTTCCAAGTGTAGCTCAGACCTGACGGAACAGTGTCATTGTGTAGAAATAAATGTTTAAATGTTGCAGTTTATTTATTGTTTCAATTGTTTGTTGTCTTTGTGTCCTGTCCTGCACCCAGCAAATGTGAGTCCATCTCCCCCTTGGACGACCTGGCCTTCGACATGTACCAGGACCCCGAAGTTGCCCACATCATCCGTCTCCTGGACCAAAAGAAGCAGGACATGGTCCGGCAGGAGAAGTACGAGCAGGCCAAGAATCTGAAGCAGGCCATCGCAGACCTGCAAAAGGTACTTTAGCTGCTGGGAGGCAGACTGGACGGCTACCATACACTGACACCAAATATTTGCTCAGTTGATC